>CABFOW010001496.1:0-60507 GCA_902141385.1 Timema californicum
AAAATATCTGCTTTGTTAAGAACAAGCTGTGAATAGATATTCATGTGTGAGGAATAAAGAATTATAAAAATAAAATATTAATCTAACACCCTTAAAAGAGGAACATAATTCTAATATTTCTGACTGGACTAAAGGTGCATTGTTTTATATTAAAAAAGAGAATTGTTGTAACTGAATCTTTGTACTTAGGTTACGTTCTTTCGGAACTCAGGAAGGAATGTCAAGCGTGGAATTTAACTCACTAAAAATATTAAATCAATAAAACAAAAAAGGAGAGAAAATACTGTTTAAATGACAGGTTGGTGATACAAGAGTGCATAAAAGCACACAACGATTGACATGTATAGTGAAGAACAGGAAATGTTGGTAAAGAATAAAATATAAAACTTTAAGTCGAGCAAATTTTTCCATTTTGAGGAATATAATCTTATAAATCTAAGAAAAAATTGTAATTTTTACCATTTTTTAAGCATATATTTATATATATAAATTACTTCCAGTACAAACATTTATTGAGTATTATATTATCCTAATGTTATTTAAAATTCAATTTTCAAGTTCAATTTCCTTTATTATAGTGCTGGCCAATGGTCACAATACTTATAACAGGCCAAAACTGAAAAGTACACAAGTAACTTACGTGTGAGCATAGTTACATAAGAAAATAAGATACAACCGTAGCTAACTAATGATACATATAAATAGTGACTAAAAATAGAAACATAATAATGTATAAATAATAATTTACATGAATAAAGTGTTGTAATAAAAGCATAAGTATTCAAATACCACTAACATATTTTTTTAATTAGAAGAATAAATAGCAAGATTTATGTTAAGGGAGATTCTTAAGTAGTTCTCTGAGTTTGGCTTGTCTTTTGTGATAAAAGTCGAATTCATCAAATCTAGAATTAGCGCTATGTAAGGAGCTATAGGGCTCGCCTTTTTAAGAGGAAAGGAAGAGGAAATAATTTTGGATTACGAGAGGCCCGAGAAGGAACATGAATATCCACTTGATCAAGGGCAAATTTACAAGAAATATTGCTATAGAAAATATTAAAAAGAAAAAGGGTATCCCAATAGATGATATGCAAGAAGAAAGTTTGGAGCCCTAAAATGTTTTTAATTTGGTCATAATCATTATAAATCCTTTTAAGAAATAATTTGCTAAATCAAACCGTAAACAAACCTACGTTGAACGTTTTCCAACTTGAGATATTCAGTTAAAGTAATGTAATTTCAAGCAACACTAGTATATTCAAGGATCTAACCAAGGTATAAAATAAGTCAATTTTCTTAAATGAAAGGTTAATAAATTTAATAAGTTCAAATAATTTATATGAGTGAGAAATAATATTATAGAAATATATTTAAAGAAATTTTGATAAAGGCTCACTGGACCTTAAAAGCGTTAATGCTAAGAGAGTTTGAAGGCCTCTATAGTATTCCAGGGCTACAATTATGCATATATAAACACTTGTATATTTATCTCCACAGTAACAACTCATAAACATTTAAAATTTGCTTGTACAGTGATGCCATCAAATCACTAGAAATATTTAAAGAGGACTTGCTATCAGTCTTAAAATATGGTGTGATTTTGAAGTTAGGGCTTAACCTTAAATCTGAAAGTTGAAATAATTTAAAACTTCAAAAAGGTGGCACCCTTACAAAAAAACAAATCCACTGGACAAGATGGCTACGTAAATTTTACTTAACTAAAGGCTGAAGATAAGCGTGAAATTTCCCGTCTAGTCTTTAGATCTTCGAAGTGTGGAAGGTTCGGAAAACTTACATCTTAAACCTAACGAAATTAAATTACCTAAAGTTTGGAGTAAAAAACGTTTACGACCATAAATTTTACACCACATAACAGTGTGATGTTATGGAATTATATACATACACATTTGTATATTTAAAAAAAAATTGTAAAGGTAAGGTACTGAAAATATATATTCACTAAACTCCCTTTTCATGTTCAAACAATATCTTATAAACTGAGAAACCGAATTCGTTCCTGTAGATGAGCATGAAAACCTTACTAGCAATGGAATTATATGTATACATAAATATTCTGACGTTCTAGTGTCAATTATAAATATTGGGGGTGAGTGTAAAGGACTCTGGTGTATTCTAGACTAGAGCAACGTTTCCCAACATTTATTTCGTTGCGGACCACTCCAAAATTTTGCTAAGGAGTTGTGGACCACTTAAAAAAAAATCATATTAATTTTGGAGCACATTTTCTTAGAGGGCGTCTGACCAAACACACATAAAAAGAGATTATATGAGTTACAATAATAATTGGTATGTCAAATAAATAAATAAAAATAATGTAATTTTTGAATCTTATAAATATATGTAACATGATGTCTACTGTGATACTACAACATTTTAAGCACATACTGTTTAGTACAGTGGAATTTGATGGTAGACAACCTTTTTTTTCCATGGCGTATTTCTTTAGATTAATTATTATTCCAAACAAAGTTTCTCAAGTTGAAATAAATGTATATAATATATATTAATAATTGCATGACTGCCTTTTTTGGGCTATACACAAATATGATAATTACTATAATCAAGGTAGGGATGAGCTAGGAATAATTTTAGAGTTGGTATATCCACATTTACGTGGAAGGAGAAAGAGAATAATTTATGAAAAACTACTTTTAGTAGACCCGACCAGGATTCGAGCCCCCACCTTCCCATTTTCAGCAGGTCAGTCCAACATGATAGTGACGCCACAGACCAATAGGCCACTGAAGCGTGTTAATACTTTAAGGAAATAATACACTTAGGCTAGGAAATTATGAAGAGCTATTAATTAACATTTTGAAGCACCACCCACAGTATCACGATCCATAGGTTTTGAACCACTGTTTAAGAGGCCTTTACTTTTCCTTAGAAGGCCATGGCTCGATTAAATATCGACCACGCTAGGAAATGAGAGTAGGTGGACCTGTCTATAATCATTAGTGTAGATTTTTCAACTCTTTCTTCAGGAAATGTTAGTACACTTCTATACGCCCTTTAATTCTACCTCAATTTAGATTGATAAAGGTGACCGCATCGATGGACAAGTGGACAAAGCTATCACCCTTGTCTGATAAGATTGGACGGTAAGGGGGAAGATGGGGTTGTAATCTCAGTTGGATAAGCTGAGGGTGATTTTTCCTAAATTGTTTTTCATTCATCCTCTAAGACAATGCTGGTACATTCTCTCTAAATTCTACCTTTCTCATTCCAACCACATTAGTGCATATATGCTGGCATCCAGTAAAGGTAGTAAAGACGGGGAACACAAAAAGGATATATGATAAATTCGTTGATCTCCAGCATATTTATCACCGATAAAAAATTAAATAAATCTAAATAATTTTAAGGGAACATATTTATGAAGTTTAACTTAAAAAAAACCTTCACAAGTATTTTAATGTAGTAAACTATATCGAACAATAAAAATCACATCTAATGTAGATGAAAGGGATCGAACTCAAATCTCCTAGCCCAGAGTCAAAGGTAAGCAAATAACGAGATCTTACCAGCTTTTATTTGAAGAATTTGGGTGCAGGGTAAGCCCTTAAGGTGAGAGTGTATTAGAACGTGCATTACGGGCAGCATTTTTGCAGTTTATCTATAAAAACATTTTTAGGTCAAAATAAATCAAATGATTCTCCAGTAGAAACGTAAGATTTAATTTTCTCCACAAAGTGACCTCAACAGTTGTTGAATATCTGTCAAGGGTGTCCTAGAATTTAATGACAATGGTTTCTATTAATTTGAAAAGTTTATAATCTAATGCCGCTTTGTTCCTGACGGATACTCAAGAATTGTTGACATCACCATATGAAGAAAATTAATAAGTATGTTTCTATTGACGAAATATTTTATTTATTTTTGTCAAAAAAAAAGTGTTGCTATAAAAACTAAAAAAATATTGCCCTTAACTCTCCTCCCCTTCTATCGCTACTTAAACACCATTAGCCTCTCTGTCTCTTCCCCTATCAACCAAGGTCTGATGTCATTAATCCTAGTTTAATCAGCGCAACATGTCACCTCCACATGTCTGTAGCAAGCTCCTCCTGTTTAGAGTAATTATCTTCATCACTGTGCTTTGTGGTACACCTCATTACCTTTTGTGCACGCGTAGAATGGCAGATATCGGTATGTTAAAGGGTAACAAGAAATAATATTAACGGAGTTTGATCAGAGGTCTATTTCAGCCCTATCATCATGGGATGTAGCAGCCCTTTCTTCCACATATGAGAGTTTCATTCCTAGTTGTAGCTATATTACTCTTACCACTGGTAGCCTCCAGTACCAATATTTGCTATATTACCCTTACCCCTGGTAGCCTCCAGTACCAATATTTGCTATATTACCCTTACCCCTGGTAGCCTATAGTTCTAGTTTATGCTATATTCCCTTGGTAGCCAATAGTTCTAGTCTCTGCTATATTCCCCTGGTAGCTTATAGGTATAGTCTCTGCTATATATCCCTGGTAGCCTATGACTTTAGTCTCTGCTCTATTACCCTTACTTCTGATAGCCTCCAGTTTCAATCTTTGCTACATTACCCTTACCCCTGATAAACTATAGTTCTAGTCTCTGCTATATTTCTCTTTCCTCAGGTATCCTTCAGTTCTAGTCTTTGCTATATTTCTCTCACTTATAGTAACCTCCATTTTAAACCTTTTCTCTATTACATTTACCACTGGTGGCCTCTTGATCTAATATATTATTATATTCCCCGCATATTTGGTAGATTCAAGCTATAGTCTCAACTCTATTACCTTTATAAATTCATTCTTTGCTATTATAGATTATTGATTGAACTAGTAAACAAATATGATCAATAAATGTTGTGATACATTTAATATTTGTTCCATGTAACTCTAACTTTCTAACCACCAATCTATAGACCTACTTGCAGATGAATTACTAATTAAAATTATCTTAAGATAACCGGAGAATAATTGTAGTTGTGTCGTGACCATGTGTACTGTAAGGAGTTTCGCATCCTTTCTCGAGACACATTTGTAGTGTGTTTGATTTATTCACTTAGATTAATAATTCTTCGCATCTATACCCCATACTACCAACCTCGGTGGTTGAATGGTCTAAGGCAGGGATCACCAAACTCTATAAGTATGGGAGCTAATTTCTAAATGTCGAATTGTTTCGTGATCTACCCAGTATAAAATGTGCAGTACTGAATATTTACCATTATTGCAACCTGTACAGCGGCTCTGGCATCATACCTCTGTTCATTGGCGATGGAAAGGGGGAGTGGTCTGTCGCTTGGGTTTATAATTATTGTAATGGAAATAGTCCAACACCTTAGCTCAGTCAGTAGCATATCTGTCTACTGATATAAAAGTACAGAGTTCAATTCCTGGTAAGGCCGAAAAATGTATCGTTGGTAAAATGTGGGTTTACCCTTTCACAGTAATGTATTAACAGCCGGGGTCTGGGTGTTGTGTCTGTTCTAGATTTTATTTACCACCGCATCTTGCTACCCGCTCGGGATATACGTTTGTGTAATAATTACACTGATAGTGGTGACCTGGCGGTCTAGGGGTAAGGTGTCAGACTTCTATGCTGGCGGCCGGGGTTCAATCCTCGGTCCCGGCAAAGATTTATCTGATTACCAAACCCTTCCTTCACCTCTGACAAGACATCTTGTGAATGTGAGGAATGCCAGGCCTCCACCGTGGTTCGGATTCCACGTTAAACTGTAGGTCCTTCATTTCATGTCAAAATCACCCTACCATTACACATTAGCGTAAGTGCGTATAACCCGAACGGGTAGTAAGACGTGGTGCTAATAATAATAATAATACACTGATAGTAAAAATGAAAGGATGGATGGTGAAATAGACAGACGGGCGAATGCATCTCAGAGAGTAGTTAGATGTATGTGGACTACTGCAGATAATGAAGTAGTATCGAACGAGACAAAGATGGCAGTATATAAAATTGGGATCACAGCAAAATTGTATCACTGATGTGAAGCGTGGGTTTGTCCGGAGAAACACAAGAGCAAGGTGAATGCGGTTGGAATGAGATATCTAAGAAAGGTGTGTGAAAAAACTTGTATGGACATAGTCAGTAATGAAGGAGTGCTGTTTGAGAGGTAATCCAAAAAGTAAATGTGGAAAAAAGCGTGTTACGTTGGTTTGGGAATGTTGAGAGGATAAGTGTGGATCGAGTGATGAAGCAAATCTATGAAGGTAGAGTGTGTGTGAATCAAAAGAAAGGGTAATGCCATGGAAAAGTATATAAACATTGTAGATGAATGTATTAAAAAGAAAAACATTAAGAGTTTAAAAAATAAAAGTGCATGAATGACTCGGTTTATAGATGTTGTTGAAGGGAAGGGAGTATGCAAGGATAGGGAAGTGTATAAAAAGTTAGTGAGGCTGGATTAAGAACGGAGTTGTTTTTTGAACTAGATGTGCAGTATTTTGTCCTCTCCTTAAGGGAACGGTGTAATTAGGTATGTATGTGCATTTAGGAAGTGTACCCACATTTTCGTGAAGCTAGAGTGGAAAACTATTTTGAAAAATCCTTAGATTCATACCTCAATCTCCCCATCATCGGTAGTCTAGTCTACAGCTAGAGTAGCGCGTTAGACCATGCCACCACTAAACCGGGTGACTAAATAATTAAAATTGTTAATTTACGGTATCATTATAATGTATAATAAAACATATTTTTGTACACTGAGTGTTGCCAGCCCGGACTAGTCACATTAATTGCAATAATGTGAGGCAGGGATAAGAAATGTAGAGTAGAGAGTAAATTTAACTGTATTTTCATGAAGAAAGGTTGAGGAACTATTAAGGAAATGCAAACCTCAACATACCCAGCAGGAATTCAAACACTCAACTTCTCCATTTCATATAACTAGATCAGATTAGCTTGGCGGAACCCATGTCCACCGATGTGAGTCCCTGTCCTATAAAGATGACCCTTGAGAAAGATTGGAGATTTTACAGAGGACCAATATTGTCACTTAGCGGGTTGTTTCCCTGCGTCCCCCCCAAGACGCATTGGTTTTGATTTATAGAGCAATACATAACACAGCGGACCAACTTTATTTTTTTATCGGCCGAGGACTTTGTGTGTGCTGATTTTCTTCTTCATAAGGCCCAATGAACCGACACTTCATTTAGTCTTTGTCTTCGAAACGAGATAAATAAAAACCTTATTCTCTTTTTTTTTATACACCCGTGACAAAGACAACACATTATACAGGATGTTTACAAATTCAAGTAATTCATCTTCAGAGTAAGATTTCTTTTCACAAAATAGGACAAAATGTGAAACAACGGACATTGTTTATTCTGCTGAATATGTACTACCGTTAATTAGGGTAAGTATACACACAACTTCTTCCAGCGTACACATCATTTACTACCCTGAAACGATATCAAGCTTACCTTGAATTATTCAACAATAGTATAGCTTATAAGATAGGGTCACAATGTAATCCGTCAAGCTAAGACTGCTACCTTTCTGGGTTGATGGAGCGAACTACCCCCAAGATGCAGTGAGATTATTCCATTAAGAGATGGTGCTGTCACGTGACAACAATCTAAAAAACCTTTCCTCTTTAGTTATTCTCGAACAAGACAAGATGTCGGTTGCTGGATGGTCTAAGACACCACTCTGGCAAAAGACAGGACTGCCGATGATGGGGAGATCAGGGATCGAATCTCGAGTGTACAGGGGTATTTTTCTTCAAATAATTGTACACACTCTCTCCTCAGTAATGCAGGTACCATTTATCTAAATTCAACATTCACTATCCCTGATACGTTAGTTGAATTACTATATAACGCGTTAAGCTTGTGTATGAAGTGAATAGAACAAGTAACTACGCCCGTACAAGCAGCGTACAGTTTATCTAAGATATCACCAATATTCGTAGTAGTACCTGCGTACATGCTTTTCGTTGGATGTGGTTGTGAGATTGATGTATAGCAAATATCATACTCTCAACGGTATTACCTGTCTCCCAAACTAATGATCTGACTAAATTTGTTGTGTTATAGTTTCAGTTTATTTTTCTAAAGGAATCACGTTCAGAAATAAAAATGCTTAAATATGTATACACCCTATAGAAAGAACATTTTTACTATATGATGTGATCCTCAGTTAGCAAGTGTTTTTTTTAAGAGAAGTAATCATATATCTTAAAGTTAACAAACAAACTAATAAAGTAAGCTAACAAAAGTAAGATTTATTTCGTATCAAAATAGTACATTAAAAATGATTACATATTTTATTATTTTATAAAATTACTTTATTTTCAGTCCTTATAGAAAACTATTTCCCTATTTAAAAACCTTTTTACTTTGATCTTGTGAAAAAAATTGCTTGGGTTAGTTTTTAAGTCGTACGTGAATATAATAATACGTTTAAGAAGTAAACGTTAAATACCTCATATTAAAAAAAATCAATTTATATCAGTTACCCCGACTTAAAAATGTACTTTTAACATCTTCCGTTTTATGTAATTCGTCTTGTTTTATGAAGGACTCTTGGCATCGCTCACTTCATGTAATAAGTTGTTTGAAGTATTTAATTTGTACGTATCCTTCATTACCATTGTTTGATATAATCGCATTTTGATAACATAGATATAACGCATATGTATGTGGGCTACATACGCCACATTGTTGTTTTTTTAGAAAAGAAAACCTCCAATGAAGGTGCAGCTACCATGGCAGAGTTCACTTGATATGGTGATTACCCTGCAATTAGACAGTTCCACAAACACTGTTTCTGCTACTCCTTAAAACTTCTGCTCCGATCACGAAACTCGAGTACAGTCTGGTGATTGCTGTATTTTCTTTATTTAACACTAGCACAAGTACTCGGCATTGCCCGGGGTAGCCACGTAATGTATTGCATGGTTATTCAAGACATTTGTCTTTGCTTCAAACAAACGAAGGAAAAATCTCTTCATTTTATTTCTTCTAACCCAGTTTTTAATGAATTAAGAAATCAAATTCAAATTTTAAAATTCCGGCTTAGAGGTGCACATGTTGGTACACAATGGCTACTGATTTTTAATGTCAGACCTCTGCGTGCTGTAGATATCGTTCAACGCTCATAACAAGTACACAAACTTTTCATTTTATTAATATAGAGTATTGCGTTTTGATCTAAAAATCTCAGGTTTGACGTCAACACCGTAAAATCTGTTCATATTTATGTGCATCACAACTTACTTAAATTCAAGTTGTCCACGTATGTACATTAATAGAGTAGGAATGGATAATATAGAATTTAGAAGAAATCTACCAGAATTCACATATAAATCTAGTGGTAACCCATTAAGTTAAGGAGCAAGCACCATTGGTACACTCAGCAGGATTCTAACTTTGATCTCATAATCACCAACAAACCAGACAAGCCAAGACTGATGCCTTTGTCTGTATGTCCATGGGTGCAGGTGTAAAATGTGTGTGGATGCTGAGTTTGGTCTTGACTCTAGAATGAAGTCAGGATGTACCATTATTAGCTAGCTAGCTAGCACACTCGCTTTTAATAGGACTATTCAGATTCAACATTGACTTTTACTTTACCATACAGAGACAATTTTGTAATCGTGAGGATTTTCGCCCTCAATATTATTATGAATCTTTACGTTTTTCGTGTCCCGTAACACACAAAATTTAGATTTTACGTTTCTGTATGTTTTTACGTTTTATCTCTACCTGAGACCACAATCAAAATTGTTTGATGAATTTGGTTCAAACTTGTTAATCAGTTTATTTATATGAACATACCTAAGGGAGATTTTTTTCTTATTTTAATCCTCAAACTAAAACTTATTTATAATGGCCTAAATTTTTTAATTCAAACATTTTCTAAAATGACTATGGTGCTTTTGTTTAAAATAGATATCAGAGGAGTGTTTTTTATGATAAAAATAATATATATTCATCTTCATAAAACATAATTTTTGGTCAGTTTACTGATAACAGATTCCTGTAAATTTTGTTTCTAATTATAATATACTATATGAGAAAGTATGTACGATTGTGTGGTACTTTTTTTTAAAAGTTCCTTAGATCAAATATCGTTCAAGGAATATAAACGCGATGTGGTGGGTGTATAACTTACATACCAAAACTACCAATATATGTAGGTGTGGTAATATATATTAGAGATTTTGGTAATTTGATATAAGGTTTTATAATGATAAAGGTTATTTTTAAAGAGGCGCCCCAGCATTCAATCACCTAAATAAAATAAAGGACACCACACTGTATGAAAAGTAACCCTTATCTCAACAGATCTTATTAACTTTCCGTGAAGGCATATCAGACCACCGTTAGGGGCTGTTGAGTAATATATGTGTAATAAAAAGCATTTGGTATACATTTGTCTGTATGTTTGTTTCAAGTTTTTCTCAAACTTCCTGATAAGGTTAAAAGCTGAAACTGATAGATTTTGATTAGATACTTAAGTTGTTGTTGCTACAACCAAAATTCTTAAAACTGTTTTTCACAGGGGAGTGGTACCGAGGGGTAGGGGAGTCCTAGCACGGTTAAAGATATAAATAATAGTTTTGGCCTATGGGGCCTGTCATATTTATAATAAAAATCTGAAATTTGAAAAAAATCTCGATAGGCTGGCAAAGCCATGTAAACAGCTAAAGCTACACTGGATATCATTTCTGAGGGAACTGTATAACTACTATTTTGAAAGAACGTTGTCATTTTCTTGTTTTTATATGGTCAATCCTACCTTAAATTTATAAGACAAATTTTGCAACGTTGGTTCGTCAATGTTGCCACTGGCTTATTCTTAGCCCAACACACCACCTTCCAAAATGACTAAAAGCAAGAAGATTTGGCAACATTTAGCCAAGAAAGAGAGAATATAAATATTTCCTCCATGTGATCTGCAGTGGTGATATTGGGTATACCTCCTGTTTTTAAAAATCTAAAAAATATAAAACCAACAGAGAACTAGTATCGCGTGTAAACAGAAATTGCAAATTTATGAAACAGGCCTAAACCATAGTTCATTTATAAACACAATTATTTTGTGGATAAATAAGTTTTTACAAACAGTACATTTATTTTTTCAACAAAGAATTTTAAAAAGGCCGATTAAATTTTATAGTAGGCATTCTGTACCTATAAAAGTTGTTTATAGGCTAGATAACACAATAATAAAATTGGTCTAATACACATGATATAACATCCTGTTAACGTAACTGTTATTATTATTATTATTAATATTATGTGTTCTGTCTTACGACTGGTCCATTCCTTTTGTTAGTGCACTTAGACCGTCAAAGCAACCTGTCCTCTGCCTTTTTCTTTAGCTCCTAGCTCTCTAGCTCTTCTGTCCTTAAAGTCATTCAATATTTGAGTCTTCCTTCTTCCTAAGCCCCTCTTTTCCTCAATCTGTATTCCCAAAATATGGCAGAGAAAAGAGTTCCTCATAAGGATATGCCCAATCCAGTTTGCTTTGCGCCGAAAAATTACATCCAAAAAAGTTTTCTTCTCACCCACTCTTCTTAGGACTTCTTCATTTGTCACCTTTCTGTCTACCTGATCTTCTCAAGTCGTATTGTGATTAAATGTATTGTATTAATTGTATTAAAATGTCATACTTCGTTAACGTTTCCCGAGGAATGGATAATGCCTCCTTCCAGGAGATAAATAAATTAAATTATTAGCATGTCACACCATGATTTTAAGTGACAAGATCTCACATTTAGCTAAGTAAATACTATTATGCTTTTATTCCAAACTTTTGATCATTTTTATGCTGTATTACGTTAGCTAAATGTTCTACCTTTACTATTTTATCAATTCAATTCGATAAATAAGTTTAAGATGTTATTATTTTCACTATAAAACACTTTTAAAGGTATATACTATATCATTTAATATTCCAGAATTAATTTTATTTTCAAAAATTAATATAATTATAGTAAAATTGGAAGCATGAGTTACATTAGACGTGTTTGAAAAAAAATAATGGTCTCTTAATTTATTATAAATATTTAGAGAAAGAATATTTAATTAATTTTAATCACTAGATGCCAGTTTTATCTCCATGTGCGTGGAAGATTTAATTTCAAATCCAGCGATATAGCAAATTAGCAATGATATATGGAGATTCGTAGATAAGGGAGGTGTGATATTGTTTTTCCTGTCAGACTGTACCTATTGCTAGACCTAAATTACGTATTCAGTCGTTCAAACAATGGCGGGACTCCTGCCTCTGTTTTCCTCATGCCATCATGTATGCAAAATACATATTTCCACTCTTTGCTTTTAATAAGTGTATGTATGTGAAGAGTGGTAACGATTGGTGGATACAAGTGGACGAATAGCAAATGAAATTCATAGGAGATTTGTTTTCTGTTGGGTTTTTTTTTTGTCAAAAGGAAGTGAAATGTCATTCAACCAAGCGTGAGAATGAACTTGATGTTATTAAATACATTTTTTAAATTAATTAATGAGCGTTTGTAGAGTAAGTATGGCATAGGACTCAACAAAATAATTTTTAAAAATCATTTACACTAGTAGAGATAACTGAATAATATTTCCGTTTTAATGTTTCTTCATGGTACTTAATGGTTGTTTTTATTTTATACGAATGAAATTTATCGTATTAAAGAGAGAGTCAAAATTGAATTATACATGACTGAACCAATGCTTTAATTGATTTAAATTTTTGATCCCCTGGTAATAAAACCTTTTATAAGTCAGGTTGAAGATAGAATCCAGCTGGGTTAATCTGAAAGTGGTTTACAACGAGTACCACCGTGGTTTTTCCATCCATTCGCCATACTAGTGGGGCTATAATTTTTCTAAGCTATCCTCCTCATCCATACCTCTTAAATTAAGTCATATTTATGGTGTTGAACCTAGTTACTAAAAAAGTTTTTAAATAGTTTAATTTATTGACATTAAATACTCACTCCAGCATAAGAAAAATGATTATTAAATGTTAACCCAATATAAATAATTTCTATATCTAAGTTAAATTCTATATCAAGGATATTAATAGCTTAACTCAAGAATGGTTAGAAAAAAGACGGTTGACTAGAGTAAATCCACCAACATGGTGGAAAAATCTAAGTGAAAACCCCACTGGGAGTAAACTATCTACCTAGTGCAATGGTTTGTTTTCTGAAAAGATATATTTTATAACTGTTCAATTTACCGTTGAGTATAATATTCATTAATTTGCTATTCAACTCTATCACCATAGAAGAAAGCCATCCTTAAGTACAAATATAAATTTAAACTCTAAATCCAAAGTAAAATTTCAAACTAGGTCCAAAGAAAATGTTCAACCATATTATGTACTACGAGAAATTTCAACCTTAGGTCCAAAGAGAAATTTCAATTTTAAGTCCTAAGTGAATTTCAACCTCAAGTCCAAAGTAAAAGGTCAACCTCAAGTCTTACGAGAATTTTCAAGTTTAAGGCTAAAGAGAAATTTAACCTTAAGTCCAATGAGAGATGTAAACCTTAAGTCTATTCATTCTTAAATCTAAAGAAACGTTTTAGAAGATTGCAAACGTCTCCTGGGAAACATAGAAACGTGCAATAATCAATAAATATTGTTTGAACAATTGAAGAGATAATTTTTTAGAAACTGGTACCACACCTATTTTAAACATCAGTATTACTTGTAGTTTACCTTCGCACAACTTGAAGATTAAATATTTAATTAAACTGGGATTCAAACTATTTAACAAAGTTTCTAAGAGGTGATTTTACCATCTTCATGAAAGAGGATCAAAGGTACGTCCAACAATCGCCTTATTTATTTTAATTACAACTTTTTTCCTTGCGTTATTTTTCCAACCTTAGCCACAACTGTTGTTTCAGGTTGATATTGTGATTCTGTATCGGGTGTGGGGGCGATACATCACCGGTCCTCTCGGTCATAGAATATCCCGATGATTGGTGGGAGGAGGGAAGTGTGAAACAGGGGAAATGGAGCAATATTTTCTCCCTTCCTGTTGTGTCATCCCAACAATCTATGGTTCTATGGGGGTCCACAAACTATGGAGACGGCCGGATATGATCCTCTTCCTTCTCTGAGGATTAGATCATGGTCAGAATACTTTGCTGGACCATCTTCGTAGCTAGAGAAAATATTGTGATTGTGAAATATGTTGACTTTGAGGTTGTGATGTAACTTGACATTTTTGACTCCCCCGAACTAAAAAAGGAGGTTTAAATTATGCGTATTTATATTTGGGGCTAAAGCCAACACTTTTGAATGTATTTCGTTAAAAAAACTTATATTTAGATGTTATACTGGTATACTCAAGGTGAAATCATGAGTTTAATTTTAGCTCTTAGATAAAGGATAATTTGTTGATGATATTTCAATTCAACATTTTTCAAAAACATGTATAAGGTTTTTGTTCAAAATAGATATCTGAGGAGTCTTTTACACTATAAATATCACTGCATAATTGTTTTTCCGAGAAAAACCTAATTAATGGGCAACCAATTTTTGAGAGAAAAAATACAAACACAATTGTTTAGTATCATGTATTTGTTTATGTTTAGTGCACCACTTCTTTCTACTCCTCTTGGCTACTCGTATATTAACATTAATGGGCTGGATATATCCTATTATTAGCACCGCGTCTTACTACCCGTTCGGGTTATACGCACTTACGCTAATGTGTTATGTTAGGGTGATTGTTATATGAAATGGAGGACCAGAAGTTTAAAGTGGGATCCGAACCACGGTGGAGGCCTGGCATTCCCCATATTCATAAGTTGTGATTAATACACGTCTTGTCGGAGGGAAAGGGGGGGTTTGGTAATCAGATAAATCTGTGCTGGAACTGAGGATTGAATCCCAGACCCCAGCACAGAAGTCCGACACCTTACCCCTAGACCACCAGGTCACCACATACTGGATATAATTTTGAGGAAATGTACTCAGTTGGCCTGTAAATAGAGTGGTAAATAATTTAAGCAAAAAAAAATAGTATATTTTACCGGGGTTTTAGCTCCATTTTTCACGTCGCTGGTAAACCAGACAAGACCAGTCTTATTCCTTTGTACGCGTACCCACCCGTGTAGGTGAGGCCAACTCTACAATTGTTTTTATCTGGAGAATAAACTAAATTAATGAATCATTTGTTTGTGAACTTGTACTCTTTACTCAATATTTGTATTACTGGAGAAATAATTTTGTGTGTTCCTGCTGTTGGCTGATAATGCCTTATATCTCAACACGGTTCACCACACATACTTTCTCTTAAAATATAAATATTTTCTAAAACCTCGTAATTTTTGTGATACTAAATAATATATATTGTTGCAGAAACACTCGATCAAAGAGCATAAATTAAATAATGCACACTTTTTTTTAAACAGGTAAAAGAGGAACATCTCCATCCACCCAAGACCATAGCAATCAATTTATGTTTTAAAGACCTGATTAAAAGAATCTATAAATTTACTTATAGTTCAGAAATAATTTGTTTTATAAAAATATTATTTCAAATAAAGTATTTTTATTTTGATAGTACTACAACCCTGCACTGATAAATTATTTCGTATCTGAAATAATTGTTGTGAAGATATTATCAAAGTTGGAAATTCTCGTGTATGTAAAATACACTCATATTCATTTTCAAAGAAAAACGAGAGGGTAAATTGTATCAGTAATGTTAAATAGTAACTTGATACGAAATGTAATCAACATAATTAGAGCAGATCTCGAGAAAAAATATTTTTTCTATTTTTGCCCTTTAGTAAACTACTCTTCATTTTATTTCTCTAAATCCAAAAACTCCTAGGTGAAACCCTATAAAAACCCTAGACATCAAGTTTTAGTTTGATAGGTAAAATGGTTTAGGCTCTAAGGTGAAATAAAGATACACAAACAGATGTCATCGCTAAAACCACATTTTGTGTTTCCAGGGGTCATAAAACGTCAAAAATATTATCAAAATCATGAGTTAGTTTTTTGTGTGATCACAATACTTCTCTCTCCAAGGAATCAAGAGAAAAAATAAAAAATTATCTTGATAATACATTTAGTAATCATTAATATTGATTTAACAAAATATCAATAGTTAAAATGGTGAACAATCTCTTTCGAAGTAAGACAATATTGTACACAATCCGTTGAACTCCTCACCAGAAAAAAAAGGCACATCTATCTTCAACAAAAAAATAATTTTATGCACCTTGAACCCCTCATCATTCTATCTAAAAAAAAGGTCTATATATTTCCTTTCCGTGTGAACCTCCCTCAGCCGATGTATTGCATTCTAGAATATTGAGTTATAACTCAGAGAGAGCTGTACCAAAATGTGTTTATCTCCACACGTTGACTTATTTATTTCGTGGGTGAAGTAAATCATGAGTTAATTATCTGGGTGTGAAATAGTGGAGAGCGTCAAGAGTTAGTTTACAGCCCACGAACACCCTTCCAAACTACCAGGTGTTGATGATAAGTGCTGAGTCGCTCGGTCCCATATTAGAGGCCCGGCCGTGGTCCAGGAGTGGTGGCTGGTCACTGCCCTCTCACTGACCCGGGTTCCTATCCCCGACACGGTCATCACGTGGTGTCACGAGGGTGCTAAGTTTACTGCCATCACCTATCCGGGCTGTACATACTTTAATATTGATGTGGAATTAATGAAGAGGGTTTGATTTATAGTAAAAGTACCTGCATTTGTGTGAAGAAAACCCACTCTCAGTACACTTGGCTTGTAGTTGAACCTCAACCTCCCTCTCACTTGCAATCCAGTATATTGCGAGAGTGACTCCATAAGGTGGGAGTGTAGAGAAAGTGAAATAAGGGCAGTTTATTTTCACTTTTTAAATCAAAGTTTCTTTTGGCCAAAATAAATAAAATATTGCTCCAGTAGACTAATAGAGTTTAATTCTATTCACATGCAGATATCAACATTTGTTGAATATCTTGATTGAGCATAACGTTATTAGATTATAAATTTCTTAAATTAAGAGAAAAAGTTGTCATTAAATTCCAGGACACCCTTGACAAATATTTACAGCTGAGGTCACAATGTGAAGAACATTTAACACTCTAGTTTCTTGTGTTGATTACGAATATGGCAACTCGAAATTGGTAGCTTTCTCGCCTTTTTTTGCTAAAAAAAACTTTGAAAATAACGAAATTTTTGTGTTTTTATTTTTTCGCTTAAATAACATAGATTTTTTTTAAAAAGTTCGTACAAATTTTGTTTAGCTATAAATTATGTACAAAAATGTTCAGTTCGTTTTTATGGTTAAACCAACGATAAAAGCCCTAACGAGGGTCAAACCTGAATAATATCCTGCTATTCTGGGTCTTAAATGTATCACGCAAAGTTAATTTGCTTTAAATACACCAAACTGAATTTCCGAGAATAATACGTGGAAATTAATAATGATTGTGTGTAATAATTACTGATATTCACAAAACATTGTACAGTTTCTATTGATGAGACAATCTTCCGAAAGTTACTCCAGGGCCCAGGAAACAGAATCGATAGAGTTTTTGATGTGTACAAAATTAACTCGATTGACTTCGAGAGAGCTCACCTGCAAGATAATACCAAACCTGCGTTGTATGCAAATATCAAAGGAGGCTTCAAAATTAAGTCATAGCCACAGTTCCTTACAGATAATTCAAACAAGGCTAACCTCATTAAGTTTCTTATTGATTTGTGGAGCACACCCATTTTTCAAAGCAAACTGTAGAGTAGAGTTATGTTCTTTGATAATGAAGACAAGTGCTGGAAAGTAACGTCTGTTGAAGCAACAGAGCTTACTGAACTTGCTTGTAACCACGAAGAGGCCAAAACAAGGCTAGCCTTACATGCTGAGCTTGTTTAACAAAGCAACATCCCTGGAGTTGTTGTTTATGCTGATGACACCAATTTCCTAATTATTCTACTAGATTTTATTCAACAAGCTAAATGCCAAGTTTATGTGAGAATGGGTAAGCAAGGAAAAGATTGGATTGTATCCCTTCAAAATGTTGTTGGCAAGCACAACCCTAAACTATCAGATGGCTGAAACAATTATGATTTCACGAAAGCTCTGATACGATTTCATAGCTTCACAAGCTGTGACAGTGTTTCAGCCTTGTAAGGCAAAGGAAAGGGCATGCCATTCAAACTAATTAGCACTGCAGCACACTAAATTGAATCGTTCAAATACTTTGGAGAAGAATGTATGGTGAATGAGCCCCTAAATGCCAACTTTGAGAAGTTTGTGTGTCAAATGAACAGCAGGAAAAAAACTGATTAAATAAATAAACTTAAGTATGATTTGTACTTCTGTAAGGGAGTCAATATTCTGCAATAGTTCTTATCTCCTTGTCATTCAACCTCACACCTCCATGTGAGAAGAGCCAACTACCAGGCCGCTATATGGGGGAGATCTTTGCATGCTTTCAGATGGCTCCCACACCATACGAGCTTGGATGGTATAAGGACAATGGCTACATTGCCATCATAGGTGCCGACTGCAGGGATACTTTTCATATTAAGCACTCCCAACAATGTTTTCAAGGGTACTCCGAAACCCCAATATTCCAACCTTTTCAAAGCCTTAATATTACGGCGCTAGTTCTATCTTGTGTATAGGGTTGCACTGCGAACAGTGTTTTATAGCGTATCAAAAGCAGGTGCTGTCATATGATATGTAAGCAAGCGTGATTAAGTTGGTAGAACTCGCCATTCGTGAACTGACAGCCTGGCATTTGTCAACATGTTTCCATTTTAGTTGGGTTAGGGGCAGTATTAGTATTTTATGTATTATTTTTGTGTTGTGCATATTTATTTTATTTTATAAAATTTATTTTTATTTTATTAAACATATATTGAGACTAACAAATTGCACCTTAATTTTGGCAATTTTTTAAATACGACGCTGGAAAATCTTCAAATTTAATGCCACGCTCAGACTCCTTTCTATCGAGCACTCCCAAAGGTTTTTTTTTTTTACAATTCGGTACCAATGATTGCCATTAAGTGATTTGGAAGTCAATCCGCTCCTGAGGAAGTACTGAAGATGATATCATTCAACAACTGCAAATCCTGTTAATCAGTTTCATGCACGTGCTCGAGCGTCAACCTCCCATGCACTGACATCTGAAGCTGCTCGTGTGATAAACAATAAATTAATACAGAATATGAAGAGTACGCAGGTAATGATAGTGACGATGACAATGTTAATGATGAAGATGATTATTTTGAATCAAAATGTTAGTGAAGCTGTAAATTGATTTACAGTACAAAGAGTTGTTATAAATCTGAATATTCCAAATGTTAGTGAAGCTGTAAATTGATTTACAGTACAAAGAGTTATTAGAAAGCTGAATATTCCCAAAATTCTTTTTTTGGTACTAAGATAACATAGTTTTTTTTATCAACAATTATATAAATATGTGTGATTGTATAAAACGTCACCATAAAGCTGATATGTACCATCAGTAAGCTATGTGTAGATAAATATGCATCAAACCTTACCAAAGTATGAGTTTACCGTACTTGTTTGTGTCAACCGTAAGGCTAAAACGGGAAAGACTGATGATACTTTGTGATGTAATAGAAATCAAACAAATTTTTGTTTTGTGAATGGGAAATACATATCAATATATTATAACTAAATATAAAATTCAGTTTGATAGATTCTAAGCATATTAACTTTGCGTGATGCATTTAAGACCTGGAATAGCGGGATATTATTCAGGTTTGATCCGTGTTAGGGCTTTTATCGTTGGTTCAACCTTAAAAATGAACTGAATCTTTTTTTTTTAGATAATTTATAGCTAAACAAATTTTTTTACGTACATTTTTGTATGGGTGGTAAGGAAAAAAAGAAAAACGTGGTGGGTTTTTTAATGTATTTTAGCAAAAAAGATGAGAAAAGTACCAATTTCCATTTTCGGGTTGCCATATTCGTAATCTACACACAAAAAAACTGAATAAAATGAAGCCCCACACGTCTTTACCCCAGAAATGTAAATTCGAGTCTGCACTAGCTACATCTTAGAATGAGATAATTTCAGAACACGCAGAAAATGTTTGTAAGCATGCTAGAGAATGGGGCACCACGTACTGGATTCACTCGGCTCAGATTCACTCTCAGGTCAGCCCAACATTATCAAGAAGTTTTATTTTACCATGAAGTGGAAGAAACCCAAGACGAAGACAGCCCAGGTAGTCACGGGGAAAGTCGAAGTTGTAGAATAATGTGTAACAGTGGCGAATAGATGGCTTGAAGTGTAACAAGTGACCACGGTTTGTGTTATGCTTAATACACAAGGGTGATTTTTCATACTCAATTCAGCAGGTAAACTTGCACTTAAATAATGATGATAGCTATCACTAAATAATCAGCTAAGTAGCTATTAAGAAATATACGACACGAATTTAGAAGTTCTTTGTTTTCATCCTTGTTTTGAGAATAATTTATTTTTTCAACAAAATAAAATTCCTTTCAGAAAATTATTTGTGCACGTATACATTAAAATACTATAAGCGTTTAGTTTTGAAAAAATCCTGCATGTTTAATAGATTATTATTTTATTCATAAAATACATTTAATTAAAAACATTCCAATCAAAAATTTTGAAAACAAAGATATTTAGTTCTACTTTTGTTTAAAATACAATGAATCTACTCTTCAATTTGTTAATGATAGTCTATTCTTCTACACATGCATCTGTACTAAAACATTTCTGAAAAACTATAATCTGCGGGACTACTTAGTATTTAGAAGATAAAACAAAACCATAGAAAAAAACACATAATAAGATTACCAATATGTTCTTCTTCAAACAATTCTCAAGCCCAACCTTGTTCATTCACTCTATACTTGTTCCAGTGAAATGCTTCAAGAGATTCACTGCCAACTTCCAATCAGGTAATGGTCCCAGTTTTGTCAATATCACCTTTGATCCTAGGGAAACATTTATTTCAACTGCCTGTTTAGCATCTTTTTTTAAACTCCCCCACACACACTGTTAAAAGAGTAGGGAGAAATAAACACTTGATGCCATTTTCATCCCACAGCGAAATCAAATCAAGTGTCAGCGCTGAAGTTGCAGAGCAAACTAAGTCAATATTTAAGCCATCTGCAGTGCTTAAGTTGTTTGTTGATAGGGTTCTGGAATGGATATGGGAGGAGGGGGGTTTCTCAATCTGATCTAGACAAGAGACTTGAGGTTATAAATCACTATGGAGGGAATAACTGTGGTCATTCGGATGAGCTTTATAATATAGGCCCTTAGGGCCATATATCTTCGAAATTTGGAGGTTAGCCACTCTCTAATTTGACCAGAATCGCTTGGCATTCGTATACCGGGAGATTAGGCCTGTAGTCAAGATTTGGATGTCGACCCTTAATAATACACGTCAACTGATTAAAACAGAGCCAATGGTATAGTAGTCAGTTCACCTGGCTTGGAGTCTAGCGGTCTTGGGTTCGATTCCTGGCTGGTACCTTAGATAATTTTCCCATAAGACGAATGACCCTAACGATCACCATTGATTGGATAACTAGACTTAAGTTAGGTTAAGACGCTTACCGCCTCATCCCATGATCTCACTGTGAGTACGACGTGTAGACAACCTCCTATGGTGTGGAAACGTTCTGCGCCACCAGAGCAGCTAATAGTACTCACATAAGGCGACCGAACCTGTATATCGTATTCTTCCCGGTCCTATATGCCATTAAATGAAAAAACTATTTAAACAGCCGCATTGATATCTTAGAGGTACATGGCGTTAAAAACGCATTACTGTTCATCAATGTTGACCAAGATGACGGGATTTAAATTCCAGTGAAGTGAATCCTAAGGGGATTTTTACGGTGAGTTTCCTATCATTGAATTCGGATGCATTTCCTCCAGGCTAAATTCCTTGTTCTCCCCAATTACAATTTAGAACTTTTATTAGTCATTTTGCTAAACTTACAAACTAATAAACCGAAACAGAGATGGAAAGACCTAGGCTTAAATGGGAGGATAACTATAGAATGGACTTTAAAGAGATAGAGTGTAATGAGGTGGACTGTATGGAACAAGCTCAATATAGGGATAGGTGGTGTACTTTTGTTAAGTGCGGCAATGTACTTAAGTGTTCTAAATATCATAAAGGGAGTAAGTGAAATCTATTAAAGGGAGATTCCCGACACCATTATTTGTATAGATGATAGTAGGCTTGAGATAAATAAACTAAGGTAATACATCAAGGGGTCTGGATTTAAGGATATGCACCAGAATTTACCTAAGAAGAAGACAAGAAAAAATATGCTGAGGTAAAGATAGATACTCCCCCTGTATCTGGCATCGAATCTTGGTCACACAAGTCATACTCTGTGAGAGACACTCCGTTTTACTAGCAATATTATTCCAAATAATTATTATCTATATTTGTGGGCTCTTGGTATTTCCCTGATAAATCTATAAACTCTTCGTTTTGTAGGGCAATAGACATCACACTTTCACCAAATAAAATACATCAGAAAAACTTTACTATATGAATATATAACATTTAGAAACTGTTTGGAAAGTAATACGTTATTAATCATAAATATATACTATAAGAAATAATATTTTGCATAATTTTAAGCACAAAATTACTCAAGCGTAAAACATAGGAAATAGCTTCACAAAGGGAACACAATTAATTTTAAAATCTAATATTAGCACAAGTGGTTGACAACTTTTCTTAACTAGTACGTTTAACGCTCAGGATATAAATCATCTGAGAGATAGTCATTAAAAAGGTACCTTATGTGTAAATGAACCAGCATTAGCACGAGTAGTGATAAATCGTAAGGGAAAAAAAACCGCCCACCCAGCCAAGATTCGAATCTTGACCTAACTGTGATTGACAATCTATAATATTACGAGCTTAGCGACCAGATTATCCGGTTATTTATGGAGTATACCCTTACTCCCGGCTTACTCTTACTTACTTATTTTTAAACGATCTTTCATCATGAATTGCATGATCAGAAATCTGAACTTGATTTGTTATAATGCTACAACTATTATTTGCAACTTCTAATATGCCATTGTCAATTACAACTTTTTTCTTAGCTTGGCTACTCATTTTAACAGTAATTATACCTGACAATAAATAAATTAAGTAAGGAGAATGGTGAGCTAAAATCATAAGCTCTCCTTCAAGCTCATTTACTGAAAGAGAAACCACTCAGTATCCTCTTACTACTGAGTTACTCAGCATTGTCTAAAATAATGTTTCTAAAAGTGTGGTTATTGGACCACTAGTGGTCCAAGGCAGGCTATCAAGTGGCCCGGAAGATTTCCGAAGTTTGGTAAAAATAATTAATACCACATTAATATCTAATATACAAATTTGAAATACAAAAGATTAAATAATGAAATATCCATATAATGCTGAATTTATTTTCTTGGTAAACACAGTTCAAATAAGAAATTGAAATATGTGCCAACTTTAAGTTAACAAAACAGAACAGTTGTTTATAAAAAAAATATGAAGTTTGGAATGATAGAAGTAACCAAATAACTAATTACGTAATAATTCAATGTAAATATATATATATATATATATATATAAAATTCATTTAAATAAATTGAATTTTTTCTTGTATCCTATTTATAGTTGCAAAGTAGAACTGCCCACCAATAATACTTTGCCCGCATAACTTTCAGAAAAAAAACCGTCCCCTATATTCCCAAGGCCACGATGGTATCCAAGTGTGCAAATTTTACACTTGGTGGCACTCCAGCACCCAAACTTTGAGAAAGAGATGTAATTTGTCATCAATATTTTATTTGTGTACTGCCAGAATCTTTATTTAATTTTATAGAACAGGTATCAGGTTGTGATGTCTCGGTTTCAAAATATTACTTGCTTCAGTTATATATCCCATAGTCCCTCTTAATTATACAGACCAATCATTATCAAATCAATATTCATTATTTTCATATATATGTAATATGAATATACATTAAATTCACCATACAGTGAGCTAGGTAACATAAAAATATTCACAGAATTTGTACATTGAAGATTAGAGGCTAAAGTTATACTTACTCTATGACATTAGGACCTCGAAAGTTCATTCATTACCACACTTACAAAAGTACACCACCTATTCCAATTTTGAGCTAGTTCTATCCAGTCCACCTCATTACACCCTAACTCTTTATGGTCCATTCTAATGTTATCCTTCCATCTGTGTCTAGGTCTTACCATTGAGTTTGACAATAAATACCTTGAACACGGTTCTAGATTCTTCCATTCACGCTAGCTAGCCTATGAACTATATTAATTGTATGACGTTTGTGTATTATTAGCTACTTTCTCTCCCCACAAATTATCTGTTTCTACATTTCTCGTCTCTTTTACCACTAGCTTAAATACTTGGATAAACAGAACGAGTACTAAGACTAATCTTATAGAGGCTTTTCTAAGATAATAGTAACCATAATCTGTTAAAGGTTGGCAGAACCTAGGTACCAAACCGACCCATGCCTTACTTAGAGTGATTTAGCCCTGTCTTACATCAAGAAACCATATATTTGCATGGATTATATATGTAGAGAATCCATTTTAACATCGTCCCTGACGTAAAACTAAACATGAAAAAAAAAACGTTGCAGACCAATCTCTTACCTCACAGTACAGGACAAGGCATTTGGAGTTTCAGCGCTTACGATATATATTCCAAAACATTCGACATTCAAATGTTAGGGGTAGTGAGTGCCATGAGGGTGTTTTAACTTGATTTGACTTCCCTTTTCCCGTGTTGGGTGATCTGAATGGGAATCGTATTGCAAATAGAATATGGAAAGAGGGTAAGGACTTTAGGTTCAGAATAAGAAAAAAAATGTAAGAGGAAAGATATTGCAGTAAACACTTTCCTTTACACTACATTTATTGTTTAGCAATGTCACTTTCAAATTAAGTTAAATAGTATTATGTCGAAGGAAAAAAGAAAACTTGGCAAAACCAAATGTGCAAACCGCTTTAGCTATAATTTGTTTTCTTGATCTACACTTTAGAAGAAAAATTTTACTTTGGGATATCCAACTGAGATGAATTTCAAAAGGGTTTTATTCTGATAATAGAAGAAGCTAAAATAAAATATTTTGTTTCAACCTATAGAGTGTTTCTATACATGCATACACCGTAGAGACCAACAAACAAGTGCTCAAACCAAATTTATTTTACGTTTTTTGGCTTTAAGATTAAGTTAAATTGATGTCAAACGTTTATATATATAATAAACCTCAGTCTTCTATCTAATAAAATATAAACTATTATGTGGATTACAATATACATTTTCGCAGTTGAAATAATTTTATTGACGTACATCAGCAAAAGTGAGCTTTTAACCCGTCAGAACTAGGGGTTAGTAAGGTAAAATACCTAGAAATGTACCTGCATTTTCAGGGAGAAAGTGTGACAAGCTATATAGGAAAACCATCCTCAGTACACCTGGTCAGGATGTTATGACCAACCTACCAATCAGCAAAACATAAAACTATAACAAATTGTTGGTCGGAAAAAACCACATCTTACAGTTACAAAAGATACTTTCACATATTCATACATCAAATAATGATATCCGCAACTGTCACTTTTGAAAGATAGGCCTAGTATCGATGTAGGCTTGTCAATAAGCTTACATGAATAATAAAGTAAAAAAAGTTATGAATGTTAAAGGAAAAAAATATGTTTGTATTATTAAAAAAAAAGCTCTATACTACTAAAGACAAGGCCGCGTGCCCACCAAAGTGGGTCATTAAATATTAAAATCACATTTATTTGGCGTTGTGGTCTTCTTTTCTACATGAATCCCTACCATTTGGTTTCCTTTTTTAATACGAAAGTTTTTAACACCAAAGCTCTGCTTCGAGGATACTTCATATATTTTATTAAACTTCGCTTCGAATCAAAAAGTGGACTTGACATACTCTTAAAAAATTATCATCTTTACAATTTAAAAATTTATTTTGTGAGCTATGAAAAATGATAATATTATAAAAGAAATGCATCCGCATTAGTCTAGAGAAAAGTTTTATTTTATTTTAATATTAATTTTAAAATTAGGTTTATTAAAAGCTTATTTTAAGGGGTAGAAAGGATAAAGGTTCGTTCAAGGAAGCTCCCTGTATTAGTGTTTAGATTGTATGGGAAAGCTACAGTATTAAATCACACATAAAGAACCAAATCCCAGTGCATCTGATTTAGATTCAAAACTCAACTTCCCCGTCAACGATAATTCGACTTATTGTAAGTTTGACACCTTTGGCAGCGTGACCATCAATGGGGGTGACCAAGTTGTTAATAGTGAACTATCACAAATCTAGGGGATCGTGGTTTGAATCCGAGTGATACTAGCGTCTAAGTTTAAGGTTGTATGGAGGAGAAAGAAAGTTAACGCCAGTATTTTGACAGATATTATAACATAATAGCAAAAGTACTTCTTTGCTTCAAACAGAGAAGAAAAAAAATTAGAATTAATTTTTCAGACACAGTTTTTAATAAATTTATATCTAGTCCAATTTTAAATTTAATTTCGAGCTTCGAAGTGCATATGTTTGCGTAGAGGTAAAGTTTAAAACCTCTGCGTTCTTTAGATGTCACGCAATGTTTGTGACAGACAACTCTTCATTTTATTAATATAGAAAAATAAAAAAATAGAATAAGAAAAAGATAATAAATAAAATATTTCTTCAGTTTATACGTTTAGTTTAATCTTCTACGCATTTATTAATATCAACCATTCTTGAATATATATCATGAGCGTATTTGTATTTGATGAAGAGCTTTTTAGTTGAAGAAAAAAGGATATCATCAAATTAAGGACGGCTCATGACAAATATTCAAGAACAACTGTTGAGATTGCTATCTATAGAAAAATTAAACTAAACTAATCTAATCAAGCAACATATTATTTACTGTGTCCAGACATTAATGTTGTTAAAAAATCAACAAAAATACCTACTACCTTAACTCAATTTCTTTCCCTCCCACCACATTCGTTCTAGATGTAAGTTCATCCTGTTATAAATAATAGAGGAGGGGTGTGTAATATGAGATATACTGTTCTAGACTAATTTAATTTGTAAGTCTTGTAATGATATAAAAATCAACTGTATTTGGAAAGCTCATATTTGATATTGATATACTATTTGATAATTAACCGCTTCACTCGTAGAATGTTTTCAAAGGTTTCACTCTCACAATATACTGGACTTGCGATGACGAGGATATATGGGTTCAAATTCCGGGCACGTGTAGGCCCACTGAGTGTGTTTTTCCTAAATGGTTTTATACTTTCCCTCCACGAAAATTTGAGTACGCTTTCTCTAAATTCAACCATCCTCATTCCTAGCACAAAGGCGTAATGTGTATACATGCGTATAGCTCGAACAGGTAGTGAGACGTGGCGACAAAACAAATATAATTACTGAATAATAATAATTAATAAAACAAATTTTATTACTATCACTATTATTGAATTATTAGGTAGGTGGCCTATGTCATTTGGAAAAAAAATGTAATAATAATTTAAAACTTTCTTGGTTAAGATCTGGTCCTCCCTTATTTCGTAAAAAGCTCCTGACAATCGTTTTGATTCATGTCTAAGACCTTCGACCCAAACTGACCTCTTTGATACTTGGTATGAGGGCAATCAAGGTCACTACTCTTATATAAAGTGAGCTGCCACCATCCATCTTGTGGAAAACCCAGTGACAAATCGTTTCAGTGTCCCCCTACTTGGAACCCTCGATGAAAGTAAAAAAAGAAGAGAAAAATCTTATTGAGGTTGAGTTGAAAAAACACCCCCTCAGATGAAATAAACGGACATAAGAGGGTGATGCGAACATATTCACCCTCATGTGTAAAAAAAATACAAAACAAAGAGAAAACTATAAATAAATAAATAATGGAAATCAATCAATAAAATCAATTTGTAGCCAACAAGAAAAAATATATTTAATGGGCTGCAGAAACAATTTCAAATATTTTAGTTTTATTATTATTATTATTATTTGAATTTTTTATACGTTTCACACAAGAACTATTTACGAATTAGTCTAAGTATAAATAGACCTGAGGAGGAGGATAATTTATAGTGAATGCACCCATAATTGTGGAAGAGAAAATGAGAAATCAAAATAAAAGGTGTTAAACCACTCTTAATGAATCGAATTGGCATTTGAACCCGGGACTTGCCATCAGTAGCAGTATGGCAGAATAAAATAACACTAAACATATTTTCATGTTTTCACAGCCAATATGTTTTCTGTTAGTGTCACTTTTTACAGATGAGGCCAATTTTGATCATTTAAAGATAAATCATAATTAAGTTTTGTAAATATTGCAAGAGACTGGGTTTTCGGGGACGTGAAGGTTGGAATTCGAGTCTTAGCCGTGTGAATTTGGTTGTTTTTTCTATCATTCATACACGTTATTTTAAATACACTTCATAATTTCACACATACACACACAAAATAAATTGTAATATTTAGACACGAGGAAGGATCTAAGCAAAAATAACAAATCAATATGGTCATATTCTTATGGAAAAGAACACGAGTCTTTAAAATGTATTAAAATGAAATTATTTAAACTTTTGGGCACAGGAATAGGCAGAGAAAGGAAAAAATAGCACATAGTTCAAACTCACCCAAACCATTTTATAAATTTTACGCCACGTCTTACTACTGGTCCAGTCCGTCTGAATTTTTCTTTTTTTCTTTTAGAACCGCGTTCAGGTTCAGTTCAGGCTACACACATGTGTAATACCTACGTTAGTGAGTTAGGTACGAGGAAGGTTGCAATTTGAAGAAATATATCCGCAGTTTAGTGGAGAAAGAGTGGAAAACAATTTAGGAAATAACTCCCTAGTACACATGACCGAGATTCGAACCTCAATCTCACTGTCTTCAGCAGTCTAGTCCAACACGAGAGTGACGCCATATACCATGCGACCACCAAAGCGGGTTGATCTGAAATCAACTATACTAATGGCTTAAGGGTGAGGAAGTTAGAATTTGCATGTTGGGAGAGTGAGAAACATTGATGAAAAAACACCCTAATTATAGCCAGCCGGAATTCAAACTCCAACCTCCCCATCATCAATTGAAAGAGAGATACTTCGCTGACTGCATGGTCTAAGGCGTCAATTTCGTGCTAGACAAGTCTTCTGATGAAAGGGAGATCGGGGTTCAAACCTCGGTCGGTTGTGGTGGGCCGGAGGGAAATGGTTTTCTGATCTATGCCTGCCTCCACTAAAATGCGAGTACACCTCCTCTAAATACAATCGTTTTCATCCCTAGCTCATTAACCTAACTAGCACATACACGTATAACTTGAACAGATAGTAAGACGCAGTGCTAAATAAAATGAAATAGGTATTCCCTTGGCCATGTGACCACCAATTCCAATATAATTCTTATGACTATAACATCCCCCCTGCCCCTTCCGGCAATAAGTTGATGTTAGTATTGTTCCCCTGTTGGTTGGCAGAAATGAGCCTTAGCTTGGGAAACCTATTGGGGCGCGTGTAAGAAGACCAGCTAGCGGCCATGGAAGGGTTGATTCAGGGGCCCGGTTAAAGAGGTGTATCAGGCTGGAAACTTCACCGTAGGGGAGTGATTACTTATCACGTATCCTTCTCTATTTTCCTCGGCTCTATTTCTCCCTCTCGTTTAGGGTACAGCATAGAAGTTTCCCCTCGGATACAGACTTTATTCGAGACTATTGATGATGCACGGTTAGTTTCAACATTGAAACACTCATTTCATCCATCATCGCTATCATTTCATTATTAATGATAATGTTATTTATTAATATGGCAAAGCTAAGGGCTTCTCTTACACTTAACAGCTTTGGTGGTCACATGGTTTAAGGCGTCACTCATGTTAGACTAGACTGCTGATGACATGAATATATATATATATATATATATTTAGCACCGCGTCTAACTACCCGTTCGGATTATACGCTTTAAGTACTAATTTCGCTAATGGATTAGGAATTGGGAAGGTTGAATTAGAGGAAGTGAACCCGCATTTGCGTGGAGGGAGAGTGGAAAACCATTTAGTAAAAACCACCCCCAGTTCACCCGACCGAGATTCGAACCTCGATCTCCCCGTCCTCAGCAGTCTGGCTCAACACGACAAGCGCGTTAGCCAACTACGCCACCGAGGCGAGTCTGATGACATGAAGATTGGGGTTCGAATCCCAGTTTGGTATAATAAGAGTGTATTTTTTTTCCTAAATGGTTTGTCTTCCTCTCCTCCATAGAAATGCGGGTACACTACATCTCAATTCAACTTTACCCATCCTTAGCTTACTAACATATATATTACGTATGCGTCCAGCCCGAAGATGTTGAAGGTGTGGTGTTAGAGAAATAAAACAAATAATAATAAAATTTGAAATAAAAAATGTCAAAACATATAAGCCGATTTGTATGCTCATTCATACATTAACCCAAAGCGCCAATGTTTTCAAAACTCTTTCTAGTTCATTTGATTATGTAGGCCTATATTGGATGATTGCACTTTGAAAGAAAATTCTGGATATCAGATGACGAATAGAGCTAACAAATTTGTTCCAAAGCTTGCTACGCAAATAAAGAAGATTTGGGAGTAAGTAAGCACTGATAGAAATAACTCTAGCTATTGAAATATTTTAAACTTTGAGATTGTATTAATTCTTACGACCAAAGTCTTAAATACATACCTCCATCTTTAAAGTATGCCTATATTTTATAAGAAAGCCAAGATGAATAAACTTATATTAATATAGTAGGAGAACATATACAGTGTGTGCCGTAACCTGTATGATCCATTTCAGCAGTGGACAAGAGACAAAAAAAAAATGGAAAAAACTAATATAAACATGTATTTCATTTGACCTTGCTACCGACGTATAGTCGTGTTCGTACTCCACTAATGTGGACTGTTTTAACAGTTAGGCCACCTATGACCTGAATGCAAGCCTGCAGTCGTGTCGTAAAATGCCACACTCTTTAATCAAATACCATATATGTGAAATAACCTAGAATAACAGGTTGAAAGATATTTAATATGATAAACAAAGGGTTTAGTGGAATCACTTGGTTGTGACTCGGAAACAATATCAAATGGGACATATATTTACATGGACTTTGTTCATTGTTTTTTATCCCCTATCCATCACTGAGGGGGGGCATATGTTAAGGTACACCCTGTATAGTTTTTTTTAGCACGGCATCTTACTACCAGTTAAGGTTTTAAGCATATGTACTAATTGCGCAAGTGAGTTAAAGATATGGAAGGCTTAATGTTGAGGAAGTGTAGCTACATTTGCGTGGAGAGAGAGAGCGAATGGAAAATCATTTTGGAAAAACAAGCCTTTGTACACCCAACCGGGATTCTAACTCCAATCTCCCAGTCATCGGCAGTCTAGTATAACATCAAAGTGACGCCTTAGACCATGCGGCCACCGAAGCAAGTCCCTGTATTATTAAGTCATCATAGTACCAACCGTGTAAGATAAATAAAAGAATACCCAATAAAATACCCAATAGGTCACTATGATAGCTATAAATATTTAACGATTGACAATATCTTTCAAAAGCGTCGGCTTCAGATCATAGGACTAATTATTACATGTAGGCTATAAATATTATTAAGTTTTTGAACTATTAGATGAATGCCTTACTTTTTTATTTGAGTGCAACGCATCTTACTAACCCTTCATGCTATCCACATTTCGTTACACTCTCAGAGTTGGGATGAGGAAGAAAGGATTTTGGATTAAATATACCAGCATTCGCGGGAAGGGGGAGTAACAAACCATTTTAGTAAAATACAACCTCGGTCCACATCGGTTGAGATTTGGATCTTGACCTCCCCATCACTGGAAAACCAGACTATATAAGCTTGACGTTTAGTTCGTTAGCTGGTGGGGACCAGCGCAGGATTGTCCTTTAAAATCAAATTAGTTTCATCAGGTCTTAAAAATAAATGGGGTTGAGGTGAACATGAGAATGGAACCTTAAAAATTCGTGGAGATTGTTACAGCTGAGCTGACTGTACCAGAAGTAGTTCCAACAATACCCACATCTATCTTAACACCAGAGAGAACAACATCCCCCTCTCACCCGCAAACACTCGGCATCACTCCCTTCTCCAGGGCATGGCCATGTAGCTTTACCTTCTTCATCCTCTTCTTCCGCTTTATCAGTCGATATATTCGTCAGTGCGGGGATGTTTAGGGGAAGGAATATCTCGGACATACTGGCCGAATGTTTGCTTGGTAAATTTTGGTAAGCCACCCCTCACCCCCACCCCATCATCCTCATTCAGCACACAAAGTTCCAGGGATACTGCCCTACGGCTGATCTTTCCAGTCCTCAGAATTGTCTGAGCAGCCTAAAACGTTATAAAAGCTCACAGTGCATTTGGTCATCGTTGGAAGAAGGATCTGGGTTAAAATCCTGATCATATTCAATGAGGGGGTAATTCACATTTATATAATTATATATATTTTATTTTTAAAATATAATTCTCACTATAGTTTTGGTTCATTTTCTAAACAACTATTTTAATCTCTCGCCTTAGATTAAGATCCGATTAACCGGGATAATCGATCCGCGATTGCAATTGAACCAGAAAACGTATCAAAGTACGATGTTCTGCATTATTCACTTGATAAAAGCTACATTGGGATGGCTTTGATAAGTTATCATGTTTAAATAATTGTTTTACAAAGTTTTATTTTTTATTTTAACTTTCTCTCGGGCCATTGGAAAAAGAAGTATTGTGATCGTCAAAAAAATTGAACTCAAGATTTTAATAAATGTTGAAATTTCATGACGCCTGGAGATAGAAAAGGTTGTTTTGCAATTCCGTATGTCTGTATCCCGGCCTAGAGCCTAAACTATTCTACCGATCGGGATAAAACTGGGTATCTATGGTTTTAGTAAAAGTAACCTAGTGAATTTTCTGAATTAGATAAATAACCCTACAATTATACCTTTGGATAGTTTACTGAAGGTAAAAAAAAGAAACAAAAAAGAGTTTCTCAAAATCCACTCTACAAATTTTGTTTGCATTTTCTATTCAAGAACAAAATGAAATTTCTCATTTTCCAATGGAAAAAGACTTTGAGGGTGCTTTCTTTACATAACCAAAAATCTCCAATTTTGATCATATATCAGCAAATATTTGAGACACGAAATAGTTTATCATTGTAAAATTTTAGTACTATTAAAAATAAAATATTTATTTGAAATATATATATATATATATATATATATATAATAAAATATTTATTTGAAATATATATATATATATATATATATATACTTATTTTTATAAACCCAATAGTTTTTGAGCTATAAGAATATATATTATATATATAAGGGCTGGGCCGATAAGCCCTTTTGCAGATACTGCCGATGCCAATATTTTGCTGTCGGTATTGACGGAAGCCGATGCCAATTTATATATATTATATGTAATTAACTCTCAATTAAAGGATCAATACATTAACTATCAGTTAAATGACCAAACAACTATTTAAAACAGCAGTAAATTACTACCTCGACATTATACTTGAGCGTGCTCTGAGAACTGAACTCAGGGAGCGCTCAGTAAGCAATCGATTGAGCGGATCTTGACGGGCTTAGTAATCGGCATGCAGACGACGTCACGCACCATGAATAAAAAGAAAACACATGACTACTGAACGCGGCTCTGATCAGTTAGCCCCTAGAGTACGCAATAGCACAATAATTATATTATCTGAGACCTACTCGTTGTGTTTATTGTGTGAATAAGTAATTAATTATCGGAGTAAAATACCTGCATGATTAAAAACCGAACATCCTTGGCCGATTCTCACAAAATCATCCGATAGAGCGTATAGGTTACCGACATCGGCCCAGCCCTAATAAATGTGTGTGTATGTATTATGTAAGTCCTTGAAATATTAAATTAATGATTGATATGCTCTTTGGTGGACAGAAATGTTTCACTTTTCTCAATGTTTCTGTAAAAGTTAATATAATTTCACATATGCTTTTTGTTGGAGGGTTTTTGTAAGAAAATACATATTATTTAGATTTTCAAAAAATCTTATGATTTTTAGTAAATGGCTCTATTAGATTAGATCAAAGAGACATAAAGTCTGTGAGGTGCACTTTACCATTTATATTAAACACACGAAAGCTCTGTTACTGGTCCAGTGTTATATAAAAAAGATTAAAGAAATTCTCCCAAAGGTGTGAAGTTGGATCGAGTTATTTTACCCACCTAAGCTATTTGTGGATTGAGGCGGGATTTTAAGTCGGTAATAACCCTTGTATTGAATGTATAATTCTTTCACAATAGCTTTGTCCTTTTATGATAGTTGTAAACTTACTAGGATTCGTCCGCCTCAAGGATATGTCTCGTCATTTTTGACAAGTAATGGCAACTGTGACAAAACATTTGGGTGGGAGAATGCTGGTTACATAACGATTCTTTAGTAGCTTATAAATTGTAACAAATAAGAGAAGGCCAAAGTAATCGTTAGTCAATAACTGCCCCATTTTTGTAGGAAGGGCCTTATCTTACAGCTAGAAAAGCTACTAGATCTACTTTTAACTAATCATATGTCAAATCGTGTTATCTTTAGCTGTCACTTTTAATAAATATTATCAAGACCTAAAAGTAACACTAATATTAAAGCAAAATATACATTTTGACAGAAATATTTTTTTTATAAATGGTTATTTATATAAAAAAATCCTGTGATGAATTACCGGATACTTTGAAGCAACAAATAAACTTGGTGACTACACCCTCATTTTTGACCGATTGTCTTGTGATCTTTAAGAAGTACCTAGCTTATGTAGGCCTACATGACGCCAACATAAGTTGTTCCTCAAGTAAAGTAGTTGATTTTTAATCAGTTGGCTACGCTGGCTAATACTCACTTATTATTTAATCTAAAGCATCAAAAAAGAGCTGGGTAAGTTTTGAATAAATTCTTCAGCATTTTGTTTTGATACACAGGGCAAATTACAGAATTAAAAAAATCTCTAATAAACCTTACTATAAATCGAACCCTATGTTCCGGATTCAAGTTGTCACGCACGACTAGGCCTGCAGGCTACATGGCAGGTTCAATCTTGGGGGGAAAAATATTACAACCTCTAAGTACCCGTTTGGGCTATACGCATACATTAATTACGCCACTGCGATATGAATGAGAAAGATAAACTTTTAGAGGAAATGTGCCCACATTTATGTATAGGTAGTTTAGTAAACCATTCAAGAAAAAAATATTAAACACACACTACCAAGATTTGAACCCCGCTCTCTCGGTCACCCGCAATCCAGTCTAACAAGACTGTGACGTGCAAGACTATTCGATCAAAGATATGCGTTTTTTTAAACTTAACTTATGTTTTTATTACTCAGTACTTTAAGAAAATAAATCGAATGACAAATTTGGATTAGTATTGTCAACAATTACTTGTAATAGTCATAAAATGTGTATTTTCTTGATTGGTGCTATTTTTAGAGCAATCTAAGCAGTATGAAAACAATTTGAAAGCATTATGTACAGCATTTTACTTCGATCAAGGCATATTACCTTTTTATTTTGGTACATTTAAAAGAGCACAGCTATTATTTGTCATTAGTTGGGGGCTTTCCCTCGCAATAGTGATGCGCTGATATAAGATATATGATGTATATAAGATTAAATTTCTCTCCCTTAAAAATTGTTTTTAGAAAAATACTTAACCCAAGGGACTAGACAATTGAACATTGTCCAACTCAATACTCTGAACAATCATAAAGTTTTATATAGCTATTGGTTTTCTATTGAAAGCTGTCAAGTTGAATTTAAATATAATTTGACCTTCTTTTGAAGTTGCAATATGGTCACAAAAACAGAATGGAAGCTCTTTCTTTGTGTGTCTGCTTTTGTCCCACAAAGGGAAGGAACACTGATGCGTTATGATTTATTTATTTTTGGACAGAAAATATGAAAAATAAATAACAAAAGACAAACAAACACACAAAAAAAGAAAAAGAAATATAAGCCGAGTTTTTCATATTTTTACTTAGAAAGCACGGGGACTGTATTTGTCATAGCAAATGTATGTGTTTGTATAAAACCTATGAACATATTTATTTTAGCAAGGAACTAAAACAACAATAAAAATAATAAACATCAGAACTATAAATAGATCAGAAGGTAAAACTAGCTAACTAACTAACTAAAAAAGAGAAATGTCGATTGATCTAAACACTTTGTGTTTCTGATACAATTTTACCAAATTTTTCAATGGATTTTATTAAAGTAACGAAAAAAGTAGACCTATATTCTACAAATTCCCACTAATAAAAAAATCTAAATATTTATAGTATGTTAAACTGGTATATTTTGGAATACATAATATAGTTACTATTATAATTGAATAAAGTTTGGTAATAATATAACTAATTAAAGGGTGGTTTTTATTGCCTTGCTTTTCCTAACAAATATATATATATATATATATATATATATATATATATATATATATACAAATGAAGATTTGGGAACTTTTAATATCCTCTATAATTTATAAAACCTATTAAAAAGGGGCAGTAAGTTGTAAAATGATTTAAAAATATATATAACATTATATAATGGGATTTCAACTGTGACAATACTGATTAATTCATAAAGCCGGAAAAAAACCGCTCAAGTTGATATACCTAATGCTCTCTTTTTCTTGTTATAGCAAGTAGACCTTAAGAATGTGCCGTAAAGTCCCTGGAGAAGATACCCCCTCACCCGCTCTGCTACAGGGGCCAAAATCCCCCTTCACCCTGCTATTCGAACAATACAATGACACAGGAACAGTCGGCAACTTCAAACACAGGAGGTCATCACTTTTATTGGGAACATCTTTTCGTGTTGTTTTTTGTTCAATGTTGCTGAAATAAACAAGGAGCTCTTTTGGTGGTCTGGCAGTAGAGGGGTATTTTTATTTTTATTTACAGGCCCAACCCTGTCATTGAGTATACATTGAGGTCAACAAAGAGTTTAGGGAAATCTATTACAGTTCTAGTTTGTGTATAAAAATATATTGCATTTAAGTTTGTTACATTCGGATATTTACATTTCTTCAGCCAAGTTGGATGTCACCATCTTAGCTTAAGCTGTATTTTAAGTAGTTTGCTTGCGTTTAGCTAGAACGTTTAGTGAGATGCGGCGGAAAGATTAATAAAAAAAACGAGTATTCCTATATAATTATGTGTCGAGAAAAATCTTAATAAACCATGTAACTATAATAATTGTTTTCTTACTACCCGTTCGGGCTATACCCATATGTACTAATCACTTAAATTTTTTACGATAAGGAAAGTTGGATTTATAGAAAGTGTACCGGCATTTACCTTGCCTCTAAATCCCACACACTTTTTTAAACACATTGATTATTCCAGAACAATACCTACAAATAAGTGTCCTAATATAATAACATACACAAAACCTAGACCCTCAGCCTATAATTCACAAATAATACATTTTCGGCTATGGTGGGAATTAATCCCGGTACTCTTAGTTTATTATATGGATTGGCTATACAAATGTGTAAGCCTATACACAAAAAAGTAATAGAATTATTATGTCACAGTCCCGTTATATATTTGATAAAGATACAACAGCACATATTTTACGCATAGGTTCGTAAACTTTCATTGCTTGGACAATTTTTTAATTAATTTTATTTTTAAATAACCCACTTTGGTGGTCGCATGCTCTAAGGTGTCATTCTCACAATAGACTAGACTTCATATGACGAATATATCAGGGTTCGATCCCAGTCAAGTGTACTTAGAATGATTTTCCAAAATTGTTTTCTACTCTCTCTCTCCACGCAAATTTAGGGTACACCTCAAATTCAAACTTTTTCATCCCTAACCCATAAGAGTAGTTAGTACCTAAGCGTATAACCCAGATGGGTAGTAAAACGTGGTGCAAAAAAAAAGTGTTAAATATAAAATATATTTTTTAATAGTTGGGAAAGCTATGAGGTATTTTAAAACGCTTTAAATGTGTCACTTATTGTGTTCCAATAAACCGTATCGTTATTTTTTTTAACTTTATGTCAAAAACAACACAACCCTTAAAGTCTGATTAACTTGAGCGATATTCCCTTGATTTATATTCTTTCATCTCATAAAACTATAAGTTTTGTTGCACTTCATGTCTTACTACCCATCCTGGAAATCCGCTTATTTACACTAATGGTGAGGAGTTGATTAAAATAGATTACATAGGCCTAGAGGGAGAGTAGGAAACCATTTAGGGGAAGGGGTTGAGGGAAATATTTAAGTACACTCGATGGGAATTCGAACCCTGTCCCCTTTCCACCACCGGCAAACCAGGCTAGATGAGAATGATACCGTTTGATACCTACCCAGGGTTTAAGGTGTAAAACCCTTTTTAAATATCTATCAGACTATTTTTCAAGTTTTAACAGAATATATCATGATTTACACATTTATTTATAGCTATATTCTTCAATCTCGTAAATTTATCTTCAGCTTATACATGTGGTCAAACGACTTTAACAAAGTCGGATTTATATAAAAGAATCGAACCCTGAACCTCTAAGCGGTGATTTCAAATATCGACTTTTTCCACCGTGAAACACCTGACTCGTGTTTTCACATAATATATTTGGAACCAGTTTCTAGGATGAAAATTAAAAAAAAGAAACATCATCGAAACTCTATAACACATAATTCATGTACTCCACTCGGTGAACGCGCTATTTGATCATAAAGTCACTTTAACCAGTTTCCCCCCCTTTACTCTTTCTTCGCCTGTCCGGCTCTTCAACAAAGAATGTTGCGAGCCGTGCGAACTGTTTAACTCAGCGTAAGAAGGACTCATGCCACATTAAAAATGCTAAAACATTGACTTTTTGTTTATATTTTAGCACCACGTCTTACTACCCGTTCTTATTATACGCTTATGTAATAATCACACTAATGGCTAAAATATTAAGAAAGTTTTAATTTAGAGAAGGTGCACCCGCATTTACGTGGAAGGCGAGTGAAAAAACTTTGGGGGAATTCACCTTAGTGCATCCAACCGGGGTCGAACCCCAATCTATGTATCTTCAGCAGTCTAGTCCAACACTAGTGTAGCGTGTTAGACTACGTGGCGACCAAAGAGGGTAAAAAATTGACTGCCATCCCTTCACTTATGTTTCAATTGTATATTTTAAATTTATAATTCTCTAGGCGCATTGTTTTGAAACACTCTTACTATTAACTATTAAGTTAGGCCCACTTACAAAACGACTGCTCCTAAGACTCTGATAGGCCACTAGGCGCTGGGGAAATTAATTTACAAGATGGTTTCTATGAAGAATATTTTTTTCAAACCTAAAAAAGCATGTAAATATAGTGCAGGCAAGACCACCAGTTAGAAAAAAACTAATATTGATATATCATTAGATTATTTTTTTTAATTTTCAAGCTTCGAACAAGTAACATAGATCTAAACTTGGGTGTTACAATAATTTGATGTAATTTAAAATGTTCAAGTTTTTAACTAATTGTATTTATAGCAAATAATTTTATGCCAAAGAAATAAAATATATTGCTAATATCTATTTTGACAGTAGGTATATTTAAAATTGTAGAAATGACATATTGAAAATCTTAAAATAAAATGTAATATCCTTTTTTTATTTTCATTTACAAAAAAAATACATTTAAAACATGATACTGTGTAAAATAATTTATTAAAATAAGTTATCTATGATTAACAAATCTATTTTTTACAATTTTATTCGAAAATTTTTAAAATAAATAAAAGTTGTACAGTACAAATAAAACACTTATCGTCAACCCTATTTTTAAAGTGAATTTCAATTTAATAATTATAAACTGATATATTTAAATCAAATTGGAAGGAACCCGAAGTTCATTTCTTTAAGATTTAAAAAAATATCTAGTTATGTTTTTTAAGAAACCCATCTGAATTTGACTGGAGAGAATATACAAAACCACTAATGGAAAAGGCCATCTTCTAGTGCAGACAATCGGAACTGGCCTGTAATCTCCCGAGTAAAATCAGAATCCCCGCTAGCTCAACATACTCAGATTTCCTAAACAAACCTTGTAAAGTTACATAACGCTAGGCTTATTGGTGAACATAATGGCCTTTGCACATAATGAGTGGTGTTTAAATTAAAAAATATTTTGTATTTGATCCATGTTGAAGAAAGGGTATATATAGGCCTAGATTTGATACACCAACCAGAACTCTCCAAATTATGACAAATTATTAAATATCCCATTCTGAAATGTTGTATTTTCTCAACGTTTGTAAAAATAAAAATCGGATCTCACTGTATGCTGATTCATCATAAGGTCCACGGGTAAAACAAAACTATGGCTTGGGTCACACGGGGCCCACAGGTCGCGAGTTTGACTTTCCCGGAGTTAACTCCGAATCAGCTGCTTTTTAATGAAGCTATATGTTTGTTTAAATACATTATTATAAATGAAAGATAAAAAAAATAAAAAAGGGAAGGAAGAAGGATTCAAATACTAGATGACTTGAAGGAAACAAGAAAATTCTGGGAGTTGAAGTAGGAGGCAGAGGACAGGGTGCATTAGGGGTCTAAGTTCACTGACAAAAGGAGTAGACTTGTCGTAGGACAGGAAACCTAGTGATGATAATAATAATAATCATCATCATAATAGTAATAAAATAAAAAGATTATCAAATAATGTGAATACGAAACATCAACATCAAACTAAACTGAACTCTTAAGTTCCCTTTGGGTTTAAGATTGAAGTTTCTCCCGTAAATTCTCTTTGGATTTAAGATTGAAGTTTCTCCTGTAATTTCTCTTTGGATTTAAGATTGAAGTGTATCCTGTAATTTCTCTTTGGATTTAAGATTGTAGTTTCTCCTGTAATTTCTCTTTGGACTTGGAGTCAATGTTTTCCTCAAGATTGTTAGAAAACGAATGAGTATTATAGTGAATATTAAGCCCGGAACTTCCTGATTTTAATAAATTCCAGCCCCTTCTATCCATATTAATAGGACTTTGAATAATGAGTTCTTCAAATTGGAATTCAATTCCCAACAGAGTATATTCAGGATGGTTTTTGATGTATTTTTAACATTCCCTCTTAATAATGCTGGATAATTTAATCTAAAATATGATTATTTTCTTATCCCTTAAATTAAATCGTTTATAACATTCATTTGTTTTATTCACATACCTAAGAAAATCGTGTATGAAGGGGAAAGGTCTAATTTCAGAGAAAATGCACTCGCATGGGCGTGGAGGTAGAGTGAAAAACCCTTCCCTAAAATTCACCTCAATTCAACTGGCTGGAAAAGAAGCCCTGACCTTGCGTCACTAACAAACCAGACTATACGAGACTGACACCATTGTTTAGGTAAAGGTATATCTTGTGTGAAAAGAACCAATCTTTCTGTTAATTAACAAAACCAACCGCTTTTATAAGGTGTCAGCTATAAGAAGATCAGCACCCACGACTAATGTCAGAGTCCACATTAACCCACGGATATCACATAGCTTAGGTAGGTAATACATTTTTAACCAAATGTCATATGCAGTTGAGGTTTAAAGTAGTCTACAATTTAAAAAAAAAATATTGGAAAATAATTATTTTAAAATGGAAAAGCTATGAAGTTTATTCCTATTCTCCTGTTGTCAAAACTAGGAACACAGAAAACCGCATTTTGGTACTCTTTCTGGTTAGAGCACAGGCTCATAGCTAATATGCCGGACGGATTAACCGGCAAATTAAATACACGTTTATGCTTGAACCATAAATGTATCTAGCTGAGCTCTTTTGCATCCTTCGTTTAGTAATAGGGAAACTGGGATAGGTAAAAAAGGTTTTTTGTATCATATAAAATATGGTAAAATGGTTTTAGTCGTCTCATTTCCGCTGTTTTCTAAAGTAAAATACAGAAAACCATACCACAATGCGAAGTCTGGTTCGAGCTGTACCTAGGTTAGGTGTTATTTGTTGGATGAGATAGGATCTTTGCACCATGACTCTAAAGAGGACTCTCACATACACCAGACACTTTTTCTTTGACATTGGCAGTTTCAACACCGAAACAAGGAGCCTAGCACGTCAACCATCCGAACGTCTTTCGAGAAGAGGGTGTGTAGCATCGACTGCATTCCAGATCTCTTAAACCCATCCAGTTCTGACTTAACTTTACGTGTGTAGAAGTTAGGAGTTAAAAGCAAACTTAATGGTAACTTTGTGGGAGAGGGGGTGGGGCAAGAGACAAAGACAGAAGATGATGCAGAGGTGGTAAGGGGAGTGGGGGGCGGTTAATTGTAGGTTAGCTAGTCGCTTATCACGTGCACTCGTCCACCAACGTGTACCGGCGAAACTTCGTCCTCTTCTCCCCCCCTCCACCCTACTCTCATGCATTTTATTTAAAATAAAATAAAACAACATTTTACTTGTGTCAGGTCTTATGAGCGAGACTGAAGAAGAACAAGAAAATGGTATGTATCCAAAATGGTCTGAAAATGGATGCTACAGGTTGAGTGTTAAATTGATTACTATATCGAGAAACACTTTGAACTACTTTATTATCATTTGTTCACCATTTCAGTATCAACGTGTCATTTTTCATATTTCTCTAAATATATTTTTAATCTCTCATTTCTCTCGCGTAGGACGTTTAGTGCAATTTAGGATAATGCACACCCATTTCTCAAGCCAGAGCTGCAGAACTCAGTCTTGATACTCGTACACTTAAATGAACAACTTAGAGCCACTGAGTCCATCCTGATACTCGTACACTTAAATGAACAACTTAGAGCCACTGAGTCCATCCTGATAGAGACACAAGATTTCATCAGCGTCGTTTGCACGATTCTCAAAATAGAACATCTGAGTCAAAAACACAATGAAATAGCCATTTGACAGAAAAATGATCTCGCACGTCTCAACGAAGAAACATAACAACGAATCCAACTCACGGATTGTGGTCAGCATTTAATGATGCTTCAATTGTCAACTAGGCTGATAATCTCTATATGTTATTTGTAAAAATGGATCAGATTGATTGGCATTGCTATACAAAACATTGGCCTCAGGAATCTGATGGTATGTATTGCTAAAAGCTGCCTGCTCTTATTGAACATCGAGAACCATTAAAAATAATTTTGATGGAAACTTTCCACCATCAAAACATTTATTCGACAACCTTAGATAGTAGAGACTAATAATGAGTTTCAAATTACGTCGCAACAAGTGAGAGAAGATGACTTTATGCCCACTTTTAAGAATCATGGCCAACTTTATCACCTAGTTAATAGTTTACTCCCACCATCTAGAACTGATGATAAATTCTGACAAATGTATTTCATGTTGGACGCCGATCAAGTAGCTTTGCGGATTAACATGATGCCAAATATCAAACAAGAAATCTTGGAGGTTTGGCAAAAAATTCTCCATGACAAAATTAGTTACATCCGCAGTTTTAAGACGGTCTTAGACAAAATGTATCTTAGTGTAAACTACTTCAAAGTGGTAGTCCAAGTATATCAAGTATTGGAAAATGAACACAGAGTATGCTATAACGGCGCCTAGTATTAATGAAGTGGCCATTCTCATGGTGGACTTGGAGGATGCAGTGGGGAGGGATATCGTCTTACACGTAAGGTATAAGGGCCAGTCCTTAAATTAACTAAGGGTTGTTTCAGGTTGAGGGGAAGGGGTGTATTTTCTTACGTTTTCTTTCGAGGGGAGGAGGTGATAATCCATTTAAATAGGTTTTTTCAATTACTGTTTACGGTTAGACAAAACCTATACTTATTTATTTTTGTCAGAAAATAGATGTATAAATTATCCAAATTTCACTTATATTTCATTTACTTATTGCAATAAAAGTATTTTAAAACTTCTATTCATTCGCTTTATTACCAATCCTAATGTCTAAAAATAACTAAACGATTAAAATAATCTAATTTACCAAATCGTACTAAATTACGGGAAGTTTAAAGGGGTGTAAGGACAAAAAATCTTACAATCTCTCACGTGGGGGTACAGGGGTGGTCGAAAATCCTGAAAAAAAATGGCCTTAATTAAAATGGTCCCAAACGTAATTTCTTTTATCAGTCATTTTCTTCAACAATGTAGCGTATAAACGTGTATACGCCCGGAAAATTATTAAATAGTACAATAGTTTAGGTCCTAATTTGGTGTTTACTTATTTTAAATAATATCATGAAAGTCAATTATTTCTTAACTTGCTTCGGTGGCCACACCGTCTAAGGTGTCATTGTCACAATTGACTAGACTGCCTATGACAGGGACATCAGTGATCAAATTCCGGTCGGATGTACCGAGAGTGGTTTTACTAAATAATTTTCCACTCTCCCTCCACGCAGATATGGGTACACTTTCTCTAAATTTAACCTTACTCAGCCATAGATTATTAGTATAATTAGTACATAATGGTATGTGTATATGTGATAATACGTGGTGCTAAAAAAATCTTAAACAAGTTTTTTTTAGCTTACCAAAACCTTCTTGATTAGTGAAACCAGTATAGAAATAGGATCTACGTGTTCACTCTATTACAAAATGTGGATACCTAAGATGGATTGTAAACACAAACAAAATATTATAAAAAATACCACAGTTCCTAGCTATATAGCTGGGTGTGTACTAGTAGTGTTCCAGTTTAAATAAATTGTAAATTAAATATGTTTAATTTGTAGCTTATATCAAGTGTGCATGAATAATTATACGTTTATTTAGTTATATAAAGTGCTAATTCTAATATATTGGGTGACTAAAATTGCTATTACTTGAAATTAATCTTCATAAATAGCTTAAATTTGGAACTAAAACATATTTATAAGCTACAAATACAATACTACATATTATTATTATTAGCACCGCGTCTTACTACCCGTTCGGGTTATACGCACTTACGCTAATGTGTAATGGTAGGGTGATTGTGAGATGAAATGGAGGACCTACAGTTTAACGTGGAATCCGAACCACGGTGGAGGCCTGGCATTCCTCACATTAACAAGATGTCTTGTCAGAGGTGAAGGAAGGGATTGGTTATCAGATAAATCTTTGCCGGGACCGGGGATCGAACCCTTCCGCCAGCCTAGAAGTCTGACACCTTACCCCTAGACCACCAGGTCACCAGTAATACTACATACTAAGTTGAAAGGAAATAATTTAGCTGTAAAATAATATATTCATATTCCGGCTCTTAATTCAATTTATATATATATATATTTCCCCCGCGTCTCCCTACGCGGTCACCTTGTACGCACACTCATTGATTACGATATTGCCGATATGGCTGTAAGAATAGGGAAGGTAGAGTTTAAAATAAATGTATCCGCATTTGTATGGAAGGATAGTAGTATATAATTTAAGAAATAACCCACTCACTACACCCAAACAGGATCTAAACCACAATCGGTCTTCGGCAATTCATTTTATATCAAAGTAACGCCTTAGACCATGCTACCATCGAAGCGGGTTTTAATAAATTGAAATTATGAATTTAAAAATTGCACATTATTTTATCATATTTGTATTCAAACTTAAAATAATTCAGGTAGGACATATTCAAAGAACATTTGGTGCCTTAGAATATATTTTTTTAACATCAAAGGTATAAATCTAAACTGATTTTTAAACCACACTGTAATATGGGTAGGTCTACATCATGCCTATTAGAGTCTGTGTGACCTTGTTGCGCAAACAAAGTAGAATCTTTCTAATTTCTCGGCACATTCGGACATGTCACGATGACCACGCCCCTTTTACCTGTTCCCCTTCTCCCTGGCACCATCACCCCACCTACCATCACACGGTGATAACCACTGGAATGTTATGTACACATGAATACAAAAGACCTTGTTTGTGGTGTCCAGTAGATATATTACAAGCTGAGCAGTAAAGTATTGTGGACTGTGGATATAGCACAAGTTGAGAGGTAAAAGGTTGTGGGTACTGGATATAGCACAAGCTGAGAGGTAAAAGGTTGGGGGTACTGGATATAGCACAAGCTGAGATGTAAAATGTTGTGGACAGCGGATATAGTGTAAATTGATATGTAAAAGAATGTGGGCACTAAATATAACACAAGTTGAGAGTTAAAGTATTGTGGACAGTGGATATAACACAATTTGAAAGGTAAAGGGTTGTGCGCACTGGCTATCACACAAGTTGAAAAGTATTATTTTGTGGACAGTGTAAATTACATAAGTTGATAAGTTGGGCACTTTAGGAAGTAGATAGAAAACAATTTGGGAATTAATATTATTTTGGAAGTGTATACCATAAAAGTTTAAAGGTATCGATCGTTGTGACTAAGCGTACTAAAGATTAAGTTCTTTAGAGCATGATTTAACTTAAAATCTGAATGAAAACGTCTAAGTAAGAAGGTCATGATAACATAATTTCGAGCGTTGTGACTAAGCGTACTAAAGATGAAGTTCTTTAGTGCATGATTTAACTTAAAATCTGAATGAAAACCTCCAAGTAAGAAATTCATGATAAAATATGTTATTAAATTTTAAGTAATATAAGTAAGAACTAAGATTTGGTTGTTAAGTTGGGCTTCCCACCATAACACTATCATTGTATATTTATTCAAAGCAGCTATATGTAGTGATAATATACAAGAATATCACTCTTATAAATATAAATAACCTACCCCGTGGTATGGTAGTCAGAAGCCCGGACTGATGGCTGGTCTAGAGCTGCTGGGTTCAATTCCTGGCCTGTAGGGGAATTTTTCTCGAAAAGGGTATGATTCCCATGATCACCAGGGTTTGGTTATTTATGCTTAAGATAGGTTAAGTTAAGATATTAATTTGTTTTACCCTGGCATACTCCCTACCATCATCCCCTCGCCTCAGCGGGATATATAAAAAAAAAGCCTCCACGAAAAGCATGTATGATGAGTACATTCGGGCGTACCCTGGTCAGCGGTACATTAGTACCAGTTAATAGTTCTGCAAATTGAGCTACAAATTGATGTAGCCCATATTCACCATTATACGTGTGTAAAAGTATATTTTTAAAAGGAGGAATACATTTGGAACAATTAATAGTACTTCACACAATTAAGTCATATACATCAATACTAATGGCTTAGTTGTACAAAGGATTGAACTCACATTATTTGTTGCTTCGTTGATGGTAGGTCAGGGGTTCTAATCATGACCGGAATGCACTAGAGGTGGTCCTCCGCATCTGATTTATCACCACAGTTTCCCCACCCTCTCTCTAGGATAATGAAGGTGCACTTTCTTATACTTACCCTATTAATTCACACACCTTAGGTCAGTAGTTCCAAAATGTGGGTCATCAGTCAAATTTTTCTGCGCCCCAAAAAGTTTTCAAATTATTTTTTAACTTATTTATTAATTTTGAAAATATCAAATCGCGAAAGATCGGGGAATTTAAAAAACAAAACGATTTTAAATTTACCCCCCATCGTGTCCATTAAAGCTATGTGGGATGTGGAAGTTTGTCGTTCTAATATATATAGACACACACACACACACACACACACACAAGAACCCGAATTGGTGGGCACTTGGATAAAGACGCCAGTCTCATGTTGTATGTTTTTTTCAGACAGAGTGAGCTAGGTTCCTACTTCATTGGCTCAAATATGAAAGATAGTTCTGAAGCGAAGTATTTAGATAAACAAAACACTCCACACTTACGAAATTATTGAATGCGGGCAGAAGCGGATTTACGCTATAGGCCCACTAGGTACGGCCCTAGTGGCGGTGGCTTTTGAGGGTGGCACATTTTGGATAGCATTATTTTAAATTTAATATTTAGTTTTTAATAATTACGTTTATGGTGTGTACATGCCTGATTTTCTTTCGTAGAAATCTTTTCTCGAATACTAACTTCCGCCCTCCCCTAAACACACACACACACACAAGAACCCGAATTGGTGGGCACTTGGATAAAGACGCCAGTCTCATGTTGTATGTTTTTTTCAGACAGAGTGAGCTAGGTTCCTACTTCATTGGCTCAAATATGAAAGATAGTTCTGAAGCGAAGTATTTAGATAAACAAAACACTCCACACTTACGAAATTATTGAATGCGGGCAGAAGCGGATTTACGCTATAGGCCCACTAGGTACGGCCCTAGTGGCGGTGGCTTTTGAGGGTGGCACATTTTGGATAGCATTATTTTAAATTTAATATTTAGTTTTTAATAATTACGTTTATGGTGTGTACATGCCTGATTTTCTTTCGTAGAAATCTTTTCTCGAATACTAACTTCCGCCCTCCCCTAACTCTTTCCACCGAGACCTCCTAAAGCCCTTGAAAAAATATTATAATTGTGCATAGGGGTGAACATTTTTTTAATCCGCCACTGAATGCGAGTAGTTGTGTGTATGTATATAGCCTATAATACAGAGCTACATGTGGTACATCATGTAATATAGAGATTATCGTTTCACATACAAGCAATAGTGTTTTGTTTGGAGGACCTAACTAACGTACACTACTTCACAGCCAAACCTAGGTTATTCTTATTAATGGCAAACAAAACCCGACAATAAAGACACCTTTGTCTGCGTTGCTCACCAGTAAGAGTTTTTAGATAGTAATAGTGGCGTGGCGTGGGGTTTTTCCAGGGTAAGCAGAGCCTGTTAAGACTATACCCGTGGTATTATGTTTTCAGCAACTTGGTACCAAGAGTGCTATAATCTTCAAAACTCACATGGGAATTGGTTTTCGTTTCCAACCGGCCAATGAGTGTTTTACTAAGTATCGAGAACAATCCAGTAGCTAGAGTTTAAATTAAATGAGCCCACCTTAACACTTCAAAACATGTCACTGGTAATAGCTCAATTTGCTGAAAAGATGTGTGTGTGTGTGTATGTGTATGCATACTTAGACAAGCGAAAGAGATTTGTAGAATTTATATACCGGTTTGAACTGTCGTTAATAGACCGGAGCTGCTTCAATCTGTCTAAAAGTCACCTGCTTCATCTGATCTTCCAAGGATTTGAAAGTGGCGGCTTCATAAACATTGAGTGAATCCTGCTACGAGATACGTGACCAGTGCAAGGGTATGACGTCATTCCATAAATATATCCAAAAATCACATAATATGGCATCTAACAAGGCTCTACAACAGGTTTGAACTGATAAATAAAATATAGCAGTGCTTATAAAACTGTGATACGTGTACCTCCACTTTTTATTAAAACTAACAAATGTTTGTGTTAAAAAAATACACCTAAAAATAGTAGTAAAATTAGTTTTAAAGCGGTGAAATAAATTTAGAAGCTATTTGTGTTAGAAGTACATACTAAATATGTTTATATTAAGTGTGTGAAAGTTTTAGATAGTAAATTTAAACTAATAACTATGTGTTAAAAATACACCTAAATATATTAATGAAACTAAATGTGTGATAGTTTTAAATTAGTGAATTATACTTAGGATCTATAATGTGTGTTAGAAGTACATGTTGAATACGTTAAAATTAAGAGAGTGAAGGTTTTAAATAGTAGGCCTACATAAAACAAATAAACTATAACATATTTTTAAGTGATGTCTTGAAATATTTTAATCGATTATTTCCCAATGACATGCTTTGTTTGGTTTGCCTTGTTAACTTAGACCCTCCCTACCTCTTGTTTAACTTACCCCTTGTTGGTATTATAGTAATATAATAATTTATTACAGTCTATTTGTGAATTAACGCGTAGCGTAATTAATAAATAATCAAATATAAGGATTAAGGAATTACCTTATATTTTTAAAGTAAAGAATATACTCATAAAAGTTTTAAGTTCTTACCACTAGATTTATTCTATACAGACAGTTATAAAAGTGAGTTACTTATCTATAAAAAATAATTTTGGTAGTAGTGCCTAAGCAAATTCTTCAGATTGAATCAAAACTAAACATAAATATATAACAATATATTAATCCTTTTTTTATATATGATTACTGCAAATCCTTTTATTTTTATTTTTACAATATGGTGGAGAGATTGAAACAAGAATGAGTTTATATTGAGGGACATTTTACAACTTTAAACAAGATAGTGAATTGAAAATTTATATCAATTTCCCACCTTGCATGATTTTTTCTCATATATTATTATGAAATAAAAACTAATTCCACGTAAGTTAATGTAGATATTTATTTTTACTTTCGCACATAGGCCTAGAAAAAGTTCTGTAAACTTTAAATTTGTAAACCTAGAGATCATTTTTAAATTTTAACGTTTTATGTGTCCCTAAAAACCCTGCTGCCCCCCCCCCCACCACACACACACAAAGGATATTAATACTCTGTATCTCCCTGTCACTGTATGTCCAGCTCTCTTCTGTCACTTTATGTTCGTCCCTGGAACGACAGACAAAATGGTTTTATGGATTTTGTTCAACTTGATAGTTAACTGTTTTATGGTATTTCATACCACAGGCTATTTTTTTTTAAAATTTAATAATAGTGTGCGAAGCTTCGAAAATTCGAGGTCGAAGTTGAAAGTCAAATCTCCTTCGGTTTCGACTTCGACATCAATAATAACCTTCGCATATTCGAAAAATTTCGAAGAAAGGATAAAACTTCGATAAATTATCAAACGATTTAATTTAATCTTACTAAATATTACATTTTTAAATATTTGATAATTTTAAAACAGTTACTAAACAAAATTTTAATACTGACTAGTAATTTAACTAACACAACGTAAGAATGGATCAAAAACGGTTAAGTAAATGTTAATATAATATGTTCACTATCGCAAACATAATTTTGTAAAAAATAAAAAAAGCTATAAATAAATAACACCATGGTCGTTGGTATGAAGCAGAGAAAGCGTTCTAGTTGTGCTATCATCGTAGCTCACGTCTAATGTTTAGTTTATATCTCTTTTGAATTATCTGGGACAAATTTACAAATGCATTATGACCAAAAAAATTCATAGCTTCTTCGCATTTTCTTTATCATTCAAAATGGCTGATATGAAAAGTAGGAAACGAAAAGGAATTTAATTTATAGTTATTATCATATAAATGCAGATAAAAAGATATGCGCGTGTAAAGTTTGCAAAATAATATTATAAACTCCACGATGTAGGTAAAAATTAAAACTTAATTAAGAATCAAATATAGCCAAAGCTATTTTTTATGCTTTTTTAGGGAGGATTACTCTATCTAGATATCATATTCTGAAAATTGACAAATGACAACTGGACACGAGAATTGAACCCAAATCAAGCCAAAAGTCCCGGGTTCGATTCCCGTAGCTATGTGTTATTTTTAAATTTTCAGAATAAAACTAAATTGACAAGTTATTAAGCTTATCAGTAAACCTATGTGCATTAGTTATTAATATAGTCTTTAGGTAAAAAATAAGGACATTTTCCTGGCCCTTGTTACTGACAAGATCTAGAAATATCATTAATTTAAAAATTAAAAGTGGCGTTAAGAGACAACAATAATCCTAGGTAGCTTCGACTTCGTCTTCAACATTTCTTCGCAATTTTCAAGAATAGCTTCGACTTCGCTTCGCATTTAAAAAGTGGCCTTCACACACCACTAATTTTTAACATAATTTTTTTAATTCTTCGAAATTTCTCTAAAATGGTTTTAGTAATTTTGTTTAAAATGGGTATCTAGATAGTATTTTTTTACATGATAAATAAGAATGGATATTTGTTTTTCTAAAATAAATTGAGATTAGTTGATTGATAACGTATTTTGAATGTTTGTTTTTTTAAATAGCTATAAAGATTTGCTTCCACATTTGTATCTGAAGACTGTTTCATATGATTGATTATAAAACAATATATTTGTTTTTCTGAATAAAGCTTACCAAGGAGTTATTTACTGAAGGCTTATTTTTGAAAATTTTGTCACAAACTATAGTAGATTTAGAATCAGATAGCCAAAGCTATTATTTATACTTAAAATTAGGATTACTCCATCTAGATACCATATTCTGAAAATTGAAGCCTGGGCACGGGAATCAAACCAGGGACCTTTGGCATAATACGCCAATTCTCTAACCACTGAGCTATCTAGGAATCGTCCCGTGGCCAGGGTCATTCTTCACTCACATTTTAAGGCAGAGTCTATGATGGACGTGAGGAAATGACCATGGGCACTGGACGATTCCTGGATAGCTCAGTGTTATAGCATTGGCCCACCAAGCCAAAGGCCCTAGGTTCGATCCTCGTGTTCATGCGTCATTTTTCAATGTTCAAAATTTAATATACGATATGATAAAGTGTAACAGTACAATTTGTGCTGTTTAATTTATCTTAAAATAGTGTAAATATGTAAAATATGTATATTTCTATAAAGGAGAAATAAATTTGAAACATTTAATAGTGCTTTAACACTAATTAAGTCATATACATCAATACTAATGACTGAGGAGTACAAAGCATTGAACTCACATTATTTTTTGCTTCGTTGATGGTAGGTCAGGGGTTAGAATCATGACCGAAATGCACTAGAGGAGGTCTTCTGCCTCTGATTTATCGCCGTAGTTTCCCCACCCTCTATCTAGGCTAGAAAAGGTGCACTTACTTAAAACTACCCTATTAATTCATTCACCTTAGAGCATTGGTTCCAAAATGTGGGTCATGAGCAGATTTTTATTGAGTCACAAAAAGTTTTTAAACGATGTTATTTTTTTAATTTTGAAAATATAACATTGTTAAAAAATTGTTCAAGTGAAAAAACTAAAAGAATTCAAATTCACTCCACTATCGTGTCCATTAAAGATACGTGGGTCACGAAAGTTTGTCGTTCTAAGAATAGGTTGTTCTAAAATCTTTGGGAAACCATACCTTAGATTAATGCATTATAAAGAATAATTCTAAAGGTACAACTTACAAAAGAAAATGTCAGTGACAGATAGTACTGACATTCAAGCAATATGTTTGTTTGTTTTAATCAAGTAAACGTGGTATACTGTGGCCCACGCACCACGAGTTGCTAAACACCGTAAAACAAGTGTTGTGGAGGTCAGGCCCTCACTTAAGGTCAAGTAGTAACCTGTAATTATACGGGCTCGTTACCAACACCCCTTTCCCCTCCCCCTACGAACCATGACAAGAGCTATTGAACTAGTTGGAGCATTTACAAGACATCTACCGGTGGGGGAGGGGGGAAAACGACTTAAAAAACAAAAGCGTTTTAGTATATTCCCCCCGACCAAGTCGACTGGATCTCTCACTGGCCCATGATTTATTGCGGCCACAGACTCTCTTGGTGGACCAGATACAATCACCTGCTTGTATGGAACACGCTTCCCTGGCTTTTTGCTCACATCTTCTTCTTATTTTATTTTGTGTGCGTCCTAAAGGATATGGTTTGTTTTTGTCGAAGGGATATTTCGGCATATGGTGTGTGGTAAATTCGTCTTGGGGGAGCCGCCACCTGGAACGCGGACGGAAACCTTGGGGTCTCGTCACGTGACAGGGCTGTGTCGGTCCACCTTCCCCCATCCGGTTCGATTCCAGATTAGAGATGTCGTGTCAGGGGTTGTAAATTGATTAGTTCTATGGAGTATTGGGGAATATCCCAATAAGTGAGATAATGCATAGTCTGGTTTTACTTTGATGGGGATTTTGATATTCGCATCTCAGCCGGGTGTGTTCGATGGAGTTTCATAAATGGTTCACCCTTTTTCTCCACACAAATGTGGTTACATTTATTCTATCATACGTTTTTCAACACTAATTTACCAGTTTCAAAATGTGAATAGCCTAAAATATGTTGTAAGAAGTTCTGCGCAAAAAATAAAAACTTACTATTCTCAAAAGTATACTGGTTTGGTCTCAGCGTGCGGCAATATAATTAACCATTTTTGTATTTCTTCCAGTAGGACATAATTGTACAGTTTCACCTTTCCCAAAATAAAGTAAAATAAGGAATTTTTCAGTGGTGGTGGTAAGGGATATCTCTCTAAAATATTTCACATTGTTTCTCCTCGAGGAGCTATTCTGTAGTTTTGTCGTTAAGATTATTGCCGGGGAAAGGGATGAAGAATGTGAGTGTTATCAATCTGGACAAATATTTTAAAGATCAGGCTTGAATAGAAAAATTCAGAAAGTTAAAATGAATTTTTATTATGTTAAGCCCCGGTCCCGGCAAAGATTTACTTGATTACTAATCCCTTCCTTCACCTCTGACAAGACATCTTGTGAATGTGAGGAATGCCAGGTCTCCACCGTGGTTCGGATTCCACGTTAAACTGTAGGTCCTCCATTTCATCTCACAATCACCCTACCATTACACATTAGCGTAAGTGCGTATAACCCGAACGGGTAGTAAGACGCGGTGCTAATAATAATAATAATAATAATAATAATAATAATAATAATAATAATATGTTAAGGTCTAATGAGAGCTCACATGTTCATCCTCTTACACCGGTATCGTCAATTCATGTCAAAAAAAACTAAATGCAGGACATTAATCCTCCAAGTTGTTAAATGGAAAGATGAAACTCATTATTCAACTAAGATTGTTGAAAATATAAGATATTTTTAATTTTTTGTATCCCAGCTTATTTATTTGTGGAAAGGGGGCCAGGATATTTCATATGGGATGGGTGGCAGTCTGTCTTCATGAAAAGTGAACTTTTCTTCCCAAGAGAGAGTAAAGTTTTTGTAGCGATAGAGCCAGTAATGGACATCAGTGTCTTAGGGCCAATTTCATAGTCAAATTTAGTACGCCTCAAGTGCGGCGCTACACTAAGTTCATGACGACACCTACCTAAACCAGAATGGAATGGGCCAGTTTCCTATGCAAGAACGGCCCATTTCATTCGATTTTAGGTAGGTGTCATCTTGTATTTAGTGTAGCGCCGCACTTGAGGCGTACTAAATTTGACTATGAAACTGGCCCTAAAACTACTTTACTTAAGATCAAGGGACGAAGCTCAAACATTTGTCCTGGAAATTGTTGGTTGATGGATAAATAAACACCTTAGGTACAATCGATATGCAAAAGAACCCCACTCTCTTGAGTCAAGTTGGAATGGAATGGAACGGTGGTTTTAAAAACAAAATATTTGTTAGCAAAAAATAAATAAAATATTGTTTCTGTAGATAAGTTTAGTTTAATTTTCTAGCTATACGAACATTTCTTGAATTTTGTCATGGGCATCGCGAAGTTTGATGAGAGAATTCTATTTTTATTTAAAAATGTATGTTCAAATATCACTATGTTCACGAAAACTGTTCAAGAAGTTTCACATTAATTTGTGTAGAAAATTAAGCTTAACGTATCTACTAAAACATTGTTGTATTTATTTTGAAGGAAAACGTTTTTTATTGCTTTAAAAATTGCAAAAATACGGATCTTAGCTTGCGTTTCTTCCACTACACCTTAAAGTCAATCACGATACTATATATTTAACTATATCGGTGTAAAGTAAAGTGAAGTATTCTTTATTTAAGTTGAGTCATGGGAATGGTAATTTATAAACTATGCAGTACATTGGCCTCCATAAGTATGTTCATACTTCAGTTTCTAAGCTAAAACTATTTTTTGAAATGAATAAACTAAAGTATAAGATTAATAAATGGTACGGAACTACGCACGGACTTTTTCGCTCTATTTTTTGAAAATGGAGATATTTACCCGAAACTCGTAATATATGTGAAACAAAATAATATACATTAGAAAACCCAAACATATATTGCACTAAACTTGTGTAAAACATTTTTTTAGTCCCGGTTTTAAATTTTGTTTTTAAAGAATTAATGTCCTCATTTGTATGTTTGGACCGATAAAAAAAGATCAATGTTAGTACCACAAGGTTCAACACTTCATATTAAAATTTCAACTTCCTGTTAAAATTTTCAACATTTTATTAGGTGTTGCAAATCTTCATGCATTGTTATTAAATTCCTCATTTATAAACTTTTGCCAATAAAAAATGTAAATACTGACTATTGAATCTAAAATGGATATAGATAATTGCTGTAAAAACATTTCTCCTAAGAGGTTTAAGGAAAAACAAAATAAACTTTTAGAGACTTACTTATATTTAATTACTCTATGGCATTGGAGAATTATTGCGTTAAGACTTAAGTAGTATCTCTTTACAACTAAAGCTCACAAAATTGTATTAATATATTTGCCAATATCTCAGAAAAAGTTTGTTTTATAAAAATATATTTCATATAAAAGTTTTTTATTTTTTATAGTACTACAATTTTGAAATGATATGTTATTTAGTATCTCAAGTAGTTTCGGAGATATGGAAGTTTCTGCTTCTGTAAAGTACACTAAATTCATTTTCATGAAAATAACCAATTTATTTAAATTCTTAATCAACGCCTAAATACGTATTTTAATCAAAATCATTAGAACAGATTTTGAGAAATCTATTTGTTCTCTTTCGCCCTTTATTAAACTGCTCTTTATTCTAAGTTTAAACAGAGAGACGTTATTGCAAATACCACTTTTTAAGGTGTTGGGGGTCTTGAGACGTCGACATACATCAACATTTCAGGTTGGATTTTCTTTTGCGGTCGCAATACTTTTACCTTATGTGTTTGAAAAGTTAAAAAATATATATCTACGTATAGCTTGAAAGTTATTGGTTTTACAATAATATGCTTCTTATAAAATATTTGTATCATAAAGAGACCTACATATTTGTAACGATAAGTAATTTAATATCTCAAATAGTTTAGGAGATATTATAAAAAAAAAGTTAATTTACGCATCAGACCGGAGCCCTTAAAGTCATTTTGACAAAATATTGAGGGAAGTCATTTTGTTTGTAATATTTATAAATGTTTAGAAATGAAATTTAATCAAAATCGTTTTAGCCGATTTTTAGAAAATTGACTTTTTCTCTTTTTGCCCTTCAGTATACTACCCTCAATTTTAGGGTTAGATATCCAATTCCAAAAATCCTTAGGGGCAAGCCTATGAAAATCCTAGATACCAAGTTTTAGCCCGATATGTGAAATAGTTTAGGCTCTAGTTGGAGGTACAGATAGACAGACGGACGGAAAGTCAAAAACCACTTATTTGGATTCGGGGGGTCATGAAACGTCAAGATTAATCATAATCTTGAGTTCGATTTTTTTGACGATCACTATAATTTCTCTGCCTGTAAGATAGCGAGAAAGTAAAAATAGATAGTAAATAATTAGAGCCGATTAAAATGTGTGTATATATATATATATATATATATATATATAATCTGGTTTGTAGAGATTACCCAAAGTTTTGTAAAGTGCAATAAAGTTTTAGTCAATCAACGATGTAGCTTTCAGTTATCATTGTATATTTCCTTTTTCAAAATAACGAGTTTTAAAAATGTAATTGGATAGTTTCGATTTAGTAAAAATAGATTTGTAACTAATATACTTATTTTTATATTTTTGCCAACACTTTTCAATATTTATTCGCGATAAGCGTGTATAGGCCTATATTTATTAAGCTAATCTATAACAGCTTAAGACAGCAGGTGATTAAAGGAAATGTACCCATATTTCCATAGAGATAAAGTGGAACTCTATTTAGAAAAAAATAAAAACTCTCAGTATATTCATCCAGGATTCGATCCCCAAATTCCTTCATAACCGATAAACCAAATCAAATTAGCTTGACATTTAAATCACTTGAGTATCGTCACGGGTATTTAACACAATATAAAAAAACTATTACTTGATAGTAATTAGGATATCAGTTGTATTAACACTTATATTTTATAAGTAGTTAATTAACTTGCATTCCCATATTAAAACAATAAAAAATATTACATTATTTCTCCATTTTTACCACCTTGAGAGTGTACTATTCCTCACTGATATATCACACACAAACTGCCTTCGAGAATTGTTTGGACTCCTCCTTCCTAACACTTTATTTTTTTTTAACTATTTAAAAAAAAATCTGATTCACGTTATTTTTTTTATTTTCTTTGTTTATCTAATGGGGACTTGGGTCTAAGTTGTCTCGAGTCAATTCAAACGTTACACGTAAAGATGCCTCGAAACGATAGTGTGAAAATACCTATCTATCTCTCTCCTCTTGGAGTTCCAACTCACCCTAACCTACAGAGTGAGTTCGTGACGCCGGATCCGTTGCTCTGATACCTAATAGACAATATAACAAGGTATTCTTTTACCATTCTGTCCCCAAGCTGTATCCCAAACGTTGACATTACAGTCTCATTTTATTGTAAACGGTATGAAGACAGAAATATGAATAAACATCAACACATAATTTGAAAATTATTGTAATTACAGGAAGGAGAAGGAGAGGAAAATCCAAAAATTTTAAATTAGTTGAAAAATGACGCTTGGACATGTGACTCGAACCTGGAAACTTAAACGTGGTGCACATGTGCTGTGTGTCACTTAGAGTTTAAGGTTGAGTCTGTGATGGATGATAGCTAATTTAAATGTGTACAAATATTAGCTAATTAGAGGCATGCAAAGGTCACCTTTTTAAAAATCGTATCCCCCTTATAGATAGTCAAATGGTCTAAGGCAGGTGTGTAAAACTTAAGGCACTAGCCATGTATATGTACCACCCGTGGACCTTTTGATGAAACTAGCATACGGTGCCGATCGATTTTTCTTTTTATAAACGTTATAGAAATCCACAATTTAAGATTATGACATTTATAAATTGGTCATTTAATGGGAAAGAACAGCCTCTTGGTCTAGTGGTTAACATTTCTGGCTACTAATATAGAGGTCCCTAGTTCAATTCCCCGGCGATACCATAGGTTTTTTCCCGAAAAAAGAATTGTTCCAATGGTCGCCATTGTCTATTTATATGTTTTTAGCACCGTCTTTTACTACCCGTTCGAGCTATACGCCTATTTACTAGTACACTAATGTGTTAAGGATTAATAAGGTTGAATTTAAAGGATATGTACCTGCATTTTCGTGGAGAGAGAGAGAGTGGAAAACCATCTAGTAAAAACCTCTCTCAGTATATCAGACTGGGGTTGTGACCTGATCTCCCCGTCTTTGGAAGTCTAGTATATTGCTAGAGTTAATGCCTTAGATCATGCAGCCATCGAATCAGGTGTCTGGTTAATTAGGCATAAGTTATGCTTAAGACCTCTACCCACACCACATAATTGTCATAATCATCATCGTGTCATTTTATCGGGACGAAGTAATCGCACCTACATGGTAGACCACAGAAGACAGTTACATATCCGCCACTGCCAGTACACAAAGAATGTCTAACCGACAAACCTTAGTGACATACATTAAAATAAATGGCAATATTTATCAAATAAGGTTGGCATATCATATTTTTTACTCTTTACTCATCAAGAATCTTTTCTCAAAAATGGTTAAATCTGCTCACCAAATATAGTTTGGTAGCACATAATGGTGTAAACTATTATTAAAGAGAAGCAAACACCTTAGAGAGAATGGCTTATGGTCACTCATTTGTTAACAATCATTAAAACGACTTCAACACAAGATTTAAAGTATAATATTCACACCATTCCTGTTCAAAAAATGTTTTTAATATTTGGGAAAAATATAAGATAAATCTTAAAATTGTATGTATTCTCAAGCTTATTTTTTTAATGGTAAGGATTTTAAAACAAATGGTAGATCTTACAAAAAAATCTTGACAATATTAAATTTTCAGAAATGTGGCCGTCACAGTATTTTCAATTTTTAATGTGGCCATTTTGATCAAACTAGTTTGACACGCTTGGTTTAAGGCGTTAGTCTCACAATGGACTGAATTGCCTGCTCAAATTCTGGTCAGGTCTACTGGAGAGTGTATTTCCTAGATTGTTTTCCACTCTCCCTACAAGCAGTTGTGAGTATACTTCCTCTCAATTGAATCTTACTCATCCATAGCACAATAGCCTAATTAGTATATATACGTATATCTCAAACGGGTGGTAAGACACGGTGATATATGTATATATATATATATACATATATTTGTATAAATACATATACCTATGCACTAATTACACTAATTTGTTAAGTAATGGAAAGTTTGAATTTAGATTATGTGTATCCGCATTTGCGTGGAGAGATAATGAAAAGCCATTTATGTAAAACCTCCCTCAAATCCGTACCTAATATACATACAGTACATATATATATTAGGTACAAATTTGTTTCAAATATATATTTATATACTACCACTCGAACCATGGATTTTGGTTTATTGTGGCAATATTTTACCTTGAATAAAATCTCGTACACGAGACGAATCTGGATAGCTTATTGGGATCGTATTAGAACGCTAAGTCATAAGGCCCATTCTTTGATTTCTATGGCCAGGGGTTTTATTGTATACATACCTATGATATATATGAAAAACATATATAATTATTTATTCTTTTAGTGCAAACGTTTTAAAACTCAAGGGCTTAAGTTCAACCTGACTATCATGTAGAGTGGCCTGGAAGACTCTATGCGCAACA
>CABFOW010001496.1:60513-123350 GCA_902141385.1 Timema californicum
CCCCCCCCCAATCCACCCATTAATTACATACGGCTGATATTCGAACCAATACCACTCTGTCATTGAAAATCCAGTGTAACAATAGCTTAGTGTCCTAGATCACGTGACGTCCAGTGCTGTGAGTGAATATATGCTTTAGCAAAAATGTCTTTATAATCAAATTATCTTTAATATATCAATCAATAATTGTTGAAATAAAACATAGTAGGCCTACTTATATTTGTGACATTCATGTTATTGAGATAAATGTATCTAAATAAAATATTGGTTTGTAAAATGAATTTAATAGGGTATATCTTAAGTCACTTTGAACTACATTTATAGTCAATTATTAATTTGATAAAACCTTACTTCATCACGTAAAATAATACACTGAGTAATAGCCCACTTATTTACAGTTAATGTTGGAAGTTACTTCCGTTTATGTCAAAGCATCTTTTAGACACAAACGTCATGTATATAAATGGAGATAAGTTAAACTACTTCGTAATTAAATTAGTTACATCTATTTAAATGAATATCAACACAGGTTGCAAATAATTTTACTACGGTAATGTCTTTATAAAGGAAGCCACAACTCAATTAATTTAAATAAGTTGAAAAATGATACCTTGACACAAGAATTGAACCCGGGACTTTTTGTTTAGCGGTCATATGTGGCTGACGATACCACACGTCCATCACAGACTTAGCCTTAAGTTATGAGTGAGGAATGACTCCACGTAAGAGATGAATCCTGGATAATTCAGTGACACATTAAGACAAAAGTTCTGGGTTCGATTCCCACGTGTAGGTTTCATTTTTTCAACTAATTTAATATATGTTTTTAATATTTTAGCTCAATGTATAGCTACTTAAGACACATCCTGTAGTATTTGAAATAAATATTTGTAAAAGTTCAACCCTGTAATTAATACCACCAGGAATGTAATTTCTCAGTAATTTATTTAGGTTCAACAAATATTAAATTTATTGCGCGATCTTGGGAGTGCTGAGGTAAGCCCGAATTTTCCCACGAATAACATAGCTAATAGCTATAAATGTTACTAGATATACCTTCAAGTATTCATACGTTAAGTCATTATCTTACACGTTTATTAGCTATTATCAATAGCTATAAAATAACACTAATAATATAGTAAAATGTTATCAATGTTGAAAGCAAAAAAATAAAAAATTGTATTTTCAAATAAGTTCTTCAAATGTCCTTTCTTAATAAAATCAAGTTATAGCTGTGATGTACTAGATAAATTAGTTTATCAATAATTTGTAGGTCTGTATTTGTTTAAAAAGTTTATCTTAAACCTTTCAAAATATATTTGACACTTAAGTCGGATATGTCTTATTTTACGTAGGCTTAGTCTTTTTTGTAGCAAAACCTTCCCATCTATGAAGGTATGTTTTTTAGCGTCTGAGCTATATAATTCGTAGCCCACTAGTGGAAAAATTAATCAGTACTAATGTACCGTTGTCCAGGGGACGCCAGAATCGCCCATCCTTTCCGTGCAGACTCTTTCCATGTCCCGATGAGATGAGATGATGATGCTAATTATTGTGTGTATGAGGGTATGAAACCAGTAGAAACACTTAAACATAACCTAGGCTTACCTAACCAAACCCTGGTGACTGTTAAAGTATTCCCCTTTAGCGAAAAATACCCAAGGTACCAGCCTGGAGTCAAGCCCGGAACCCCTAAGCTCGTAGGCAGGTGCAATGACCAATACATGACGGGGCCGGTTATCTAAAAAGATGATTAAATTTAAGAAATTGACAGAAAAATTTAATTTTCCAACTTCTTATTCCTTAAATTATTGGGATACTACCTTACTATGATCTAAATCTTCTCATCTTAAGAAAACGTAAGAAGGGAAAAAATAATACAAGTCAGTGATGGACCACTATAACGGGTAGTGACAATCATCAGGATATATAAAAAAAAACATGAAGCTTGAGTTGTTTAGCCAGTGGCAAGGCAATCTACAAGCACATAGTTTACTATCCGACATCACTATTAGCGTACTTACTGCTATAACTAAAAGATAAATAAAATATTCTCTTAAGGGGAAAAAAATGCCAACAGTTTTATCACGACGATGAACCACGAATAGCATTACGGATATAATTACCCTCGAAAAGGGAAGGCGCAAAGTATGATACACCAACCTCACAACTATTAGGACATGATCTGATAATTCAGTTCAAACATAAACACTGCCCTCTCTTTCTGTGATGATTCGGGATTGGTAAGAATAGTGTGTTGCTTTGAAGATTGATTCCTTATCAAAGTAATGGGGGGGATCAATAAGGTAATTTCCCGCTTCGGTGGCCGCATGGTCTAAGGCGCTACTCTCACAATAGACTGGCTGCCACCGACAGGGAGGTCAAGGTTCATTTCCGGTCGGGTGACTGAGGGTGGTTTTCCACTTTAAAACATATTAAAGTAATTAGTATACAGGCGTATAACCCGAATGGGTAGTAAGACATGGTGCGTTTAAAAAAAGGTAATTGGTCACTTTTGATCAGTTTTTAAAACAATTAATAATACTTTTAGTTTTAAATATTAATATATTATCAAGATAATAGGCTGGATAAATAAGGGAATTGGTCACTTTTGACTGATTATTAAAACAATTAATGTGACTTTTATTTTCCCTCGTACTCAGTGACTTACTACCCATCCGAGTTATGCGCATAGATACACTAAAGGGGTAGTGGAGTTGAGATTATAATTTAGATTAAAGACCGGCTTATACTGTCATGTTTAGCTCACACCAATAAACATGTGAGTCCAACTGTCACGCAAGTAGAGGTTTACACACATTTTTAAATATAGTGAAAATATTCACTTGAGGGACAGTTGAGTTCACAATATGACACAACAATTATAATTAGCGCACACGTTCAGCTGGCGCGACAATTAGCTATTGGCACCAAATTATTCGAGTGCTCGAATATTCGTGCAAGCAGAACATGTTCCATGCAAACTGTGTGAATAGAGGTTTACACTGTAACGACTGGCGCCAGTTAAATATGACAATGCAAATCCCACCTAAATTTAGAGCATTTGCGTGGCGAGGAAGGGGAACCTATTTATGAAATTAACTCTCAGTACACTCGATTGTGAATCGTTCCCCGATCTCCCCATCACTGGCAAACCAGGCCAGACAAAGTTGATGCATTAAACCAGGTGTTGGAAGAATCACTTGCTATCGATGGTTAAACCCTAGAATTATCTTTTGTAGCTCACTTTTTCAAACAAGATCTCAATAGCTTACCTGCACTGACAAATATTTCAAATTTATAAAATAAATATTATAATCAAATTAGAAATAATTGTCTACTTTTTCTAATAACCTAAGTATCTTCAGTAAAAATGTTTTATAAATGCTTAGAAAATGTGTCTAAATCTCAATTTTAAGTTAAATTAGTTTACTTAACAGTGATATTCTTTAGAATGAAACATTCTCGTCTTGAAATAAAACTATAGTCTAGTATTGACTTTCTGTTTAGGTTAATATACGGAATTTATTCCGATTATATGAATAAAATGAAGAGTTTAGATCTGTGTGTCTGTCATGAGCGTTGCGCGATATCTACAGCACGAAGAGGTCTGAAATCTAAAAATTACTAGCTCCTGTGAAAGAACATGTACAGTACATCCCGAAGCCGGAATCACAAAATTTGGTTTTGAATTTCTTAAACTGACTAAAAACTGGTTCGAAATAAATAAAATTAAGAGGGTAGCATTGGCCAAATTATTTTTTTATCCCTTCTTTTAAGAAAATGTGGGTGTGTTTTTCCATAAACTTATAACTTTCTCATCCCTACACCATCGGAGTATATATGAGGATATCCCAAATGGATAATAGGACACGGTTCAGTAAAAAAAACTATTTCAGACCATCGGCTATCAAACAAGGGCCACTAGGCCTGTAGTTCGCCATCCTAAATATTCTAGCACGGATAACTTTGTTTTGAATCAAGAGGAACCCAAAGAAAAATAATAAAACACATCACTAAACAAATTTAATGAAGAAGACGTGTCTACTATGATGAGAGGGAAAAAAGATTAATGCTTTTACAAATAGCAGCGTTAAGAATTATTACAAAAGTACATATGTAGTCACATTTACCATTCACGCAAGGAAAGATAAGTATAAAGGTTCAAGACTTAAGTAAGCTTTAGATTCGGCTCCTTTCAACGTTGGTCGGTCCACCTTTTGTCAAAGCAGGCAAATGAATGACGTGTAACTAGAAATACTTTTTTAATTATGTCGCATTGAAACCTGTGTGGTAAAAGCCGCACATATTATATCCCTCCAAAAACACAACCCAGCACATAAAAATAAAATGTTAAAAGTGATTATTTCAATTGTTGTTGAAGGATGATTAATTATGTGTGCACTGGCTTTTAAGAACTTCTTAATATGACGCAAGGATGAATGTCAATGTCCACTATTATCTCCGTTTTATTTCTCTCTTTTTCTCTCTCTCAAAGTATGAACTATTCAATTCCTTTATTGGAGACTTGTCGTTTGTTAGATCAAAGTCTTACCGATGAAAGGGTAATCAGTTGCATGCAGAATGGAATGTCTAATGATATGCCATCCAGTGAAATAAAACTGTTTCGTTTAATAACGTTCATTTACGGTTTAAGTGTATTATATACAGTAGCTTATACAACTCACAAAAATGTAATTACTGTTTATTGTCAATTATACATTTATTAAGAACATAATATTATATAGCAGAATATTAATTTATGGATCCCTGAAATTTATATGCATGCTGTATTAAAGCACCTGTAGCTAGAAAATCAAGCATGTAATTTTCTTCAAACAATAGTATCATGTATTTTTTTTAATAATTTAAAACGTAATGGTATTGGTTTCTGAGAAAAAGCTAATTCTGATAAAAGTGAAAATACGTTATTCTCCAGAGAATATAAAGTCAGTACTCTTACAGATGTATGTCACCGTTTATTATTCTTAATGGGTTGTTTATTGACGAAGAATGAGTAAAATTGAGCAGGTCACTCAAGCTGAATACGTAGGAGCAGTTATTGAAAATAATAACAACACATTTTATCCAACATCTTAGCTCAACAGATAACTTGTCTGTATAGTAAACTATGAGTCCATGTATCAATTCCTGCCAAAGCATTAAATTTATCACTGGTAGAATTAGGTCTTGCCCTTTCACAGTGATGAATTATCAACCAGTTGATTTAGTGTTGTATTTTTTATAGATGTATTTTAATTTGTAGGCCATATTCTAAAAGAAATGGTCGATTAAGAAAAGTTCACGTTAAATATCCTGATTACAAAATTTATTCATTTTCGAACTTTTCTTCTATAAAATGTATTGGATTATTGTTTCACATATAAATCATTTTTCAATTGTTTCTTAACGACGTTGCCTATTTGTTGACTTCGAAGATATTTTGTGCAGTGGATTGCATCTTAACTTGACGCATGTAAGCTCACTTATCATTATCTCGCTTAGACAACAATATACAAAATAGAAAAGAAAGAAAGGAAATAAGTTGTTCACTCTGGGAGGCTTCTGGTCAATATATTGATAATACTTCCCCTCTTAATCTGACGAGTATACATATCCACTCTTCTAACTAAGTTCGAATAACATTGAGCTACTTTACAAAATAGCCTTTTCTTGTTTCCCATTATAGATAGAAATGCTTCCCCGGACTTTTTTAATCTACATCCTCACAAGAATATTCTTACTGGCTATGTTTGTGAATAGCCCAAACAGCCTAAGTTGTCAACTTTTTCCATTATTATCTTTTATTTATAATTATTATACACTATATATTATATGATATATATTATATACTATATATTATATAGGCCTATTATACTTTATTATTATATTATTACTATTTTTAAATGTTTATATAAAAACCACTTCAAGATTCAAAAGGTTTGTTGACAATCTAAGACTATTTTTAGAGTTATTTAAGAATGTATAGTACTTTATTTGTTTCAATGTTATATCTATAAAACGCATCGAATAAATGGTAAATAGGCTTACAGTAACATGTAAAATCCTATCTTGAATTACCGCTCCATCCCAGGTAGACAACATCCTTAAGGTTTATTTTTTATTAGTAGACCTACAGCAAAGTGACATTACCTGTCATCAGTGAGTTTAGCTAGCTGAAATTGTATTAAGTGGAAAAACAAATGTACCAACCTAAATTTAGAAAGAAAACGGTTTGAATTAAATAATAAATTACTCTTGGTCAGGAAATAAAATATGACATCAACATCAAAAAAAGGCTAATCGTCATATAGCCCTGTCATGTATCCTATTTTAAAAAAGTAAGACAAAATGTCCTAGCAAATTTGTTGATTTTTTTTGTTTCAACAATTTTTTCATCAGAGGCCACGATGATATAGGCTATAGCTTAATAAAATATGATAATCTCAGTTCTGATAATTTATAATCATCTTTAAAATATTAGTAGAAGCGCAAGTGTCAGAATAAATGTTTTGAGAATCTTATCCCACCAATCAATTCATATCACAGGGGCTGATTTAGCTGTCCCCCATAGGATTAATGGTATATGTATGTGTTAAACTCTACAAGTGAAACAGTCCATTTAATGAATTTGTCAAATTTATGTCCATTTTTGTGTACTGGCTTCTTATATTGAGCATTTCACGAAATGGGCAAAGGTTGCGCTATCTCCTGCCTATTTTATGAACTGGAATTTATTGTAATACCTACTACATACTCAACGAAGATTAATTTTAAGATATTATACTATACTAACCCAAAATAACTTAACATAACCTTCCATGAATAAACGATTAAAAGTTAAATTAACTTAAAAAGTAAACTTGTTCTTTGCTTGTCCATTCCACGGGCCGGGAAAATACTTGTCCAATTCTTGAATTTGGCAACAATTAGAGCTCCCCAGTTCATAAACTGGGGAGCATAATCACTACACAATTCATGAACTGAACTATTTTTAACTAGCTCGTGAAATATTCAGAAGAGGCCAGTTTACGAAATGGGAATACATTTACCCGATTCATTAACCAAGCAAATTCATGAATGGGAAGTAACATATGAAAGGATTAAAAGCTACAGAAAATCTGTAAATTATGAAGTGTAAGTATGTTATTGAAATAATGTGTACATTAAACATGAACTATTCTAGAAGGTCCACAAATCGTTAGAAATAAGGTTTATTATAGATTTTAGCACAAAAACATTAGTATTAAAATAAAATAAAATCGCACCTTTCCTCATAGGAATCATTTAGTGTAGTAAAGTCAAAGTATACAAATCTAATAATAATAATAATGTAATTTCTTATTTATAGGGGGTATTTAAAATTCCCTCTATGAACCAATTTATTAGGTGTATCAGAACACAACTTAAAAACAAATTTAATTCTAAATCCGACAGAGAACTTAATCCCACGGTCACAAATTAATTAGTGTGAAAAGGAAATACCTGTTCATTCAAAGATAAATTGCCCCTACCATATTAGGGATTGAACCTGGGACCTTGATCCTAGTAGTCAAAATCTATTCCAGCTTAGGTAATAATTCTGATCACAATACCTTCTTCCAATACAATATATATTATATTCAAACAGTAAGACCACATGCGTTAGAAACAAATAAATTAGCTACTCAGTCACCAATTCATGACTAAATACAGAGTCGTGTTTAACTCTTATGCCAAGAGTCCATGTTGCGTAACTTAATTAAGATCTAATGCGGGAATATGAATCAGAGAAAAGCATATCCCCAAGGTTTGTGTTTATTGCAGTGAGGTGTCCATAGTAAATTCTACATTTAAACTACTAGTTTAATAAATAGGGAAATAAATAATTTCTCATCCATGCCAAACCAAAACTTTTAACAAGCACTCAAGTACTCTAACTTGTAAAAATGTGCTATCTTGGTAAGTGATAATTGTATCAAAACATAGGTATATTTTTCAAAAGAAAATATCTCGAAACGATTTGGAGAATCTACTGACTTTTTTTTCTTTTCTTTTGTTAAGAAAAAGTTTCACGGTTCGTATTTAAAAGTATTGTAAAGCTGGCACGCAATGGTCACAAAGTTTGAAGCTACGTATTCCTTCCTATTTCACGGTCATAAAACCAAATATAAACTTGTACTAGTTTTATATAAAACTAGCAGGTGGTATTGTCTTTGACCGCACCTGGACAAAGATAGAAAAACAGGTGATACATCTGACAGCACGACTTTTAAAATAGAACGATTCCTAATCATATATCCAGCAATAACAATAAAACACTTACAATTATAATTAAAATTTTATTCGACACCGCTAGAAAAAAAAGTGATGGCCGTAGTTAACTCCAAAGATGTGATTGTAATATTTTTCTAATGAAATAAAATATATCTTCGCTCTAATTTTAGTTATTTTTTTTATCGATCTGTGGGCAATATAGCTCGTCGACTTTGGTGAACTTGGGGTAAAATTTTCGCCTCAGGAACCGATGTGTGTGGGTTCAACCCCAGCCGAGGTCGCCGGATTTTTTCTTGGGTGGTAAAAATCCGTAGCACAACCTCCTTCGGAGGGGAAATGAAGTCGTCGGTCCCATGTCGATTGTACCATGTAAAATAACCCTAGAAGGTAGGTGAAAATACCTTTCCCGACAAAATTGGTAGGTTATTTCACTATCACTCATAGAAATTCTAGGGGGCTGATATATTCAGTCAGCTTAGAGAGTGACTTTAAATATCTCAAATAAATAAAAAATAAAATAAACAAACTCCATATCTAATTAAATACTAACATTAATACTAAGCCAATTATATTATTCATTCTCCAAACTCGCATCCATTCAACATCTACCAAATTACAGCTCCAAACTATCAGCCCCACTACAACCTGGACACTGAACCAAATATTCCTGCTACTCGCTTCCGTGGCCGCATTGTCTAAGGCATCACTCTCGCAAAAGACTAGATTGCCGATGACGGGGAGATCGGGGTTTGGTCCCTGTCGGATTTACCAAGATTGGTCTTCGTAAATGGTTTTCCACTCTCCCTTCCCGCAAATGTGGGTAAACTTTATCTAAAACCAACCTTACTCATCCTTAACACTTATATTAATTAGTACATAGACGTATAGCTCGAATGTGTAATAAGACGTGGTGCTAAAATAATATCTCCCTGCTAAAGTTTACATAAATATCTTACCATCGCCCTTAAAACTACTATTAAATCACTACTTTCATTTAACATTCATTTCCCGAGCAATGATTCTATGTTTATTAAATATCAGCTTTATTTTACTAATTAGATAATACCGCAAATCATTGTACAAAATATTATTTATATGAAAGGAACACGTAACCTTTCACTGTCTCGCTCACAACTTTAGTGAGGTAAGAATAAAAGGTGTGTACCATAAAACAATATAAAGTGATTACATGTTTTAACAAATATCCAAAGAAATAAGTGTAATTGGTAAGGTTTGTTATTTTATAGTGAGACTTCTTTTAAACTCCGAAGACGGTTGAGGAAATATGAATGGAAGTCAATGGAAGCATCATAAAGTGTGACATGTGTTTTTCTGCACCTTCTTTCATGCATATTATAATGTATTCTATTATAATTTCATTTAATGTAAATGGAAGGCTATTTTGGCAACCAACTAGTTACAGAGCTATAAATATATTTTACTTATTTATCCTGTGAGATATTTTAGATCAATCGTGAAAAAAAAAGCATTAAGATTCATCAATATATTTATCTATATTAATAAAATAAAAAGTTTGTTTCTCTGACTTTAATTAGCTTTACGTAATATATATCACACACGGAGGTCTGAAATTTAAAATCTAGTAGCCTCTATGCACCTTGAAGTCTTAAATTTTAATGTTTGATTAAATTTTATTAAATTTATTAAAAACTATATCGGAAGAAATAAAGTGAAGATTTTTTGCCTATTTAAATAAACACCAGATACTTCTCCTAGTTTTAGTTATATTGAAAACAGTAAGATTTCAATTAATTTTCTTATTACAATAAAAACTAGCAGCATAAAAATTGAATCAACTGCTCAGTTTCTAATAAATGTTTCCTTTGAATTAAATGTAATCATATAGGAAGCCTACATCACTGTCCAGTTTAGGACCAAATTCTTGAACTCAAATTTGTAATTGGAGTTGAAAATTCTCCTTGGTGGTGTAGATATATTATATGTGACCGTCCAAACCGAGTTTCAGGACAAACTAGATCGGGCTAGGCCAAATTGATACATCCCGCCGCTTTTAGGATAGATTGATATAGCCTAGTGTTTATAGGCAGTACTAGTTTTCATTCTTCTTAACCCATACGATGAATCGACCTTGGACAGGTTTCATCATTCACAGTTCACGCGCAAATGTTGTCAGCTAATCCAACTTAACCTAAACCTAGTGTGGCCTAGTAAAATTGTAGGCTATACTAATTTATTCCATGAGCTAGGCCAAATTTCGGGACTAAAGAATTTATACTAGGCTAAATTAGTACATCCTGATGCTCTTAGGATGTATCAATTCGGCCTAGTCCGTTCTAGTTTGTCCTGGAATCTGGTTTGAACGGTAACATATATATATATATATAACATGCCTTTTTAGTACAATAGAAAGTAAGTACACTTTTATAGTGAACAAATGTATACCTCAATAACACGATGGAATGTACTAATAAATTTGCAATCTTGTCTAACCTAGATGAATACTCTGTGCATTGCGACGTTTTATATTAGACTCGAATGGAAAACCAGATAAAAGCTTATGAATGCACTAGAGGCCAATTATTATCATAGAAAACAGGTAATTTATCAATTGGCCTATATCTTCATCAAGTTTATTAACAAATTAATTCAAGGAGTATGAATGAGTAGAGTGTTTTTAGAACAGAGCATGGGAAAACGAGAGTACTAAATAACAGGAAGAAAACCTTTCAGTGTACCTGACAGAGAGTCAAATCTCTATCTCTCCATCACCCTTAATCCAATATATTTATAACGTGACACCTTACACCACGTGACCATCGCTGAGCGTGAAGTTGAGTATAGCCGTTTAAGAGGTGCTTGGTTTAAGACTAAGTCAAATTACATAAGACAAATAGTTTTAATTTGTCCATTGTGTCTTACTACCCCACTGAGATACCCGCCTTATATTACACTAATGGGGTAGGTATGATAAAGGTAGGATTTATATTAAATGTACTCGCGTTTACGTGGAAGGATGGTGGGAAATAATTCAGGATTAAACAGCCTCAGTACTTTATTCCGTTATTTGAGACCCGATATTTCCACTATTGTCAAAACCAGATTATACGAGCTAAGTATTTAATTCGCGTGTACATTTATTTGGGGTATGATGAGGATTTGTAAGCTTCCGACCTCACTATAATAGCACCCATGAGTACTATTACCTTATTTCTTGCTATGCAACAGTAAAACAATAGACCTAAATGAAACACATATGACTAATTTAATAATTTTACTTTACATCCAATATTGTTTTCAGCCTGTGTCCTGGGTTAGTTTTTTTTATTATTCAAGTCACATATTTTCCACTACCGGCTTGCTAGACCTGCCGTAGCCTCAAATGCCTTATAACACAACTTAAGATTAGGACAAGCACAACATCCAGTCCCCAAACGTTAATTCATCACTGTGAAAGGGTAAGCCATATAAGCAATGATACATTTTTCTGCCATGACGGGAATTGATCCCGGGACCCTTAGAGCAATAAAAAGACACTCTACCGACTGAACTAAGGTGTCGGACCAAAATTTAATAAACTTATATTAAATATCTTAATTCGTGAAGTTTGTGTGATATGAATATCCACCATAGTGACCAATTGGCTTATCACGTGGCTAGGGGGCCCTGTTTTTACTCCAGACGATGATAAAGATGATATTTAATATTTGTATAAAAGTGGGTCCTGACATTCGTAAATATATATTATCTAGGCACTGGGTGTGAAAGGGTAGCTGCCTTGTCCTATTTTAAGTTAGCTGTTAATTTGTGCATTGATACACATTTATGTTTAGAAAGTGAACGTTTAAAAACCCCAACTAATAAAAATATGATAGCGTGTGAGGCCCCTAAAAATACTGCAACTACACGTACTGCTTTGATAGGCCCAGTTGCAAACATAGAAGGGGTTTTGAAAGCAACCTCAATTTATTAACTAAATTGTGATATTATAAGCATGTGTGGGTCATATAAATATATATTTAAATTATATAGCTATCGATATATTATTTTGTTATTTGTTTGGTTTATTATATAAAAACAATAATGGGATGCTGTAGAAATATTTTGTTAAGAAAAGAAACATTCAGAAATACAAATATGTTTTGTAGTTAGCATTGGTAGCATTTTACTATATTATTAGTTCTGTTTTATAGATATTGATATTACATGTCAAAAGTTACACCTGAATACCATATTATTTGAAGTATGAATGCTTTAAAATAGACATAGTAATTTGAAATAATATCATTATTGAGAGTATAAAAATATGTTTAAGTTTTCTAAAACTGTAATCCTACCATAATTCTACTTAAACAATTAACACCCATTCCCTGCAACCATAAACTGAAGTGATAGAATTGAGTCCAGAAAATTGTTTTGAGATTATTGAGATTGTAAGGTAGGTACTGAATTGAGTCCTACAACTACCAGGCCTACCCGAAGGAGGGGTAGTGAGCTACGCCAAGCCGCGTCTCACCTGATCTAACTCTTAACCTATTACTAGAAACATAAAAATCAGTCAGTTGTATTCAATAATAATATGACATGCATTCAATATCTATTTGAATTTTGTCCAATGTTTTCTTGCTAGGTTAGGATAGATTAACTTGTTTATGTAACATTTGACTGTGGAATTTACTGAATTATATTTTAATGTATAGGAAGGGGACCTGGTGGTTTGGGGGTAAGGTGTCAGACTTCTGTGTTAGGGGTCCGGGGCTCAAATCTCGGTCCTAGCACAGATTTATCTCATAAATAAACACTTACTCCACCTGTGTGTTTTCACACTTTGTGAATGTGTGAAATGCCAGCCCCCCGCCATGGTTTGGAACCCACGTTAAACTGTCGGTCTTTTCTGCTAACACCTTCATCATTCTCACGTACAGTCCTATCATATGGGGATAGTGGAATTCACCTTAATGGTTTCCCCAACTCATAAATGAATTCCACCATATGCCAGGAGAGCAGAGGTAAGATAAGATCGAATGGCCAAGATTTAGAGCACTAGCCCCACCCTCATATTTTAATGTATCATTCTGAACATACTTAGGTTTTTCCTTACAATTTTTATTTATCTCTTACCCACCTCGGTGGCGTAGTTGTCTAACGCGCTAGTCGTGTTGAGCTCGACCGCTGAGGACGGGGAGATCGAGGTTCGAATCTTGGTCAGGTGAACTGGGGTTGGTTTTTCCTAAAATGGTTTTACACTTTCCCTCCACGCAAATGCGGGTTCACTTCCTCTAATTCACCCTTCCTAATTCCTAATCCATTAGCGTAATTAGTACTAAATGCGTACAACCCGAACGGATAGTAAGACGCGGTGCTAAATATTATTATTATTTATCTCTTAAACTTTACTCTTTCGGACGCAGCTGAGCTGATAGTAAAATAATATCTGGCCCCTCTTTGGACCGCACCTCGGTCAAGGGGTAATACTTGCGATTCAACTCGATGCAGCCCTCATAAACATCACGACAAAGAAACCTATCATTTTATTCATTTATTTTTGCCTGGGATTTAATCAAGTTCCCTCGACTTATTGTCAGCTCCTATATCCTATAAGTTTTGCAAGGAGGACACTTTTTTATATATAAAAGTGTGCTTAGCACTAACATATATTAATGTAACAAAAATTGACACGTTCTTAGAATGTTTATTTTTTCATCATTTTCAAATATATATCTTTGAATATTTGAGATTTCATGGCATTTATATTAATTACAGAAGGATTGTTCGAATTTATTTAAATTTTTTAGCTATAGATATATTTTTTAATCTACCAATTAGAGCCTAAATGGTCTAAGGCGTCACTTTAATGCCTGATGAAGATTGAGAGATCGGAGTGGGAATTCCGGTCAGGTCCACTGAGGGTGGTTTTTCCTAAATGGTTTCCCACTCTTCTTTCATGCAACTGACTGTTTTTTATCTCAGGTATTTAAAGTGCACTTTCTGACCCGACTAATTATATCCGCACACGACAAATAGGTTAAATTAAATCTAGAGCAAACACAAAATCCAGTGCTCGGCCTTTAATTCATCACTGTTAAAGGATGACACCACATTTTACCAATGATACATTTTTGGCCATGCCAGAAATTTAACCCGGGACCATAATCTCAACAGAGAGACAAGCTACCGACTGAGATAAGGTGTCGTATTAAATGAATTTAGTCTAGATCACCTCTAAAATGCTTCCTTCATCATCTCTACCTCATTAGAGTAATTATTATCATATTAGCGTAAAATCTGAAGAAGTAGAAAGACTAGATAATAAAACTAAAAAATATATAAATTAGAAGGTATTCACCCACTCACTGATTGTCTCACTCTGTGTAGGTAAGTTGCGGCTTAATCTTGAAATCGTGTACGAGTTGCCTGGCTTTTTGATAGACACGTACGAACTGCGGTTCACTCACTTGAGAGAGAGTTACGAGTTGCGTCCACCTAATTAGCAGTGTTCTTTCTATCATGCCGTCTTAAATTTCAGATATAAATTATCATCGTCTCATGTCGACAGCCCTAATAATATCCATACTTCCTCTGTTCTTATCGTTAAATGGTTTTGCAAAAATTTGAAGGTTTGTTAGGTTAGGTTAGGTTAGGTCAAGAGCCCAGGCCACAATTCATACGTGGCTCTAAAAATGTTGGGCCGCAATTCAACTTTATCTTTAGAATCAAATAGTAAAAGATGTTATTTATGCTTTTTAGTGAGGATTACTCCATCTAGATATCATATTCTGAAAGTTGAAAAATGATACCTGGACACGGGAACTGGACCTGGGACCGCTTTAGAGGTAAACAACTCGTGCAGCCGCAAATCACCTGCAACTGTCAAACTCAATCTAGTATCAAACTAAACAGATACAGCCCATTTACATTTAAAAGTATCAGGTTAGCTTGATCGATTACACTTTGATCTATCTATTAAGCTATGCCATTGTTAAATAATACAAGGTAAGTTTGCCACCTTAAAGAATAAGTGAAGGGTACTTCTATAGTTCTTAGTTTAACGAAGTTCTCATGATAATCTCACTGATCACTGAAAAAAAAAATCCACAATTTAGTTAATTTTAGTTTTATATTTGTAAGTAATCCACGTCCAGGATAGGCCCCTATATATTTACACAGAGAGGCTAGGAGATTATTAAGGGATATTAGAGGAAATGTACAGGTATTTGCGTGAAGAAAGAGTGAGAAACCTTTCAAGAAAAGAGCACCTTATTACACCCAGCCGAAATTTCAGCATCAACCTCCTCGTCACCGTCAAAGCAGACAAGACGAGACTGACACTTTTACAAACATACCCACCGGTGTAGGTTTGTTTATTTACATACATACATACATACATACATACATACATACATACATACATACATACATACAAACATACATACATACATACATACATAACATACATACATACATACATACATACATACATACATACATACATACATACATAATCCCACCTTTCCCTTACATGGACATGAAACTGTGCATATATCCCATAAAGCTACTCCGTAATTAACCCATGATATCATATTATTAAACTCATAATGTTTCTCTTTTTCACACATTCGTATATAACATTTACATCACCTACCCCCTCCTTTTGATCCACACAATCTACCTTCATATATTTGCTTCGTCACTCAATCCACACTCTTCCTCTCAGCATGTCCAAAATAACGTATGACGCTTATTTCACATTTACCTAGGGGATTACCTTTCAAACTGCACTTCTTCAGCACCCATTCTTTTCTGAATGTGTCCATACGAGCTTTTTTTTTCACATACATGTGTTAGATATCTCATTCCAGCCGCATTCACTTTGCTCTTGTGCTTATCTTCACAAACACACGATTTACATCCACAAAACAATGATGGTGTTAACACTCTTTTCTTTTAGCATTCAATTTCAAGTAAAAGGAGCAGCTTTCATCTTACGAGGCCTTTCCTCTCCAGCCTATGAGATTACTTAAAACCAGCGTGGACTAAGCCACGGTGACATGAAACGAGTAATCTTGAACCAAGCACACTATAATGCTCACTCAATCCTTAATCATTTCATATAAAAATGTGATCCGAGGCCATTCGGACGGCGTCATCCGAGCCGAGTGAAGTCGGACCCTGCTCAGCTTTTGCGAGTCAGCTGGGATACGAGAAACAATCCAAAATGGTGGTGGAACCTTGAAAGGAACTCGTGCTATAAAGTGGAGTGAGCAGGAGAATTAGTAGATGCAACTATTTATTCACGCTTGAGAATCCATCTACGGATACAAATTTTCTTCTTAGCTTCGTGCGAGAGATTTTGATGAATTTCTAGCTCCTTTATTAAACATATCTGTGACAGCTTTATACCTTTAAACATGATATTTTCCATCTTTATAACGATTGAGTAGTAAAGCATGAACGCCATCTTTTCGAGCCGCTCTACGAGCTTGCCTCGTACAAGTGTTCCTGGTACCAGTTAACTTGTAACGTGTCATTGCGCCGTATTTTTGTTGTTCGTGTGTGAGGATGTTGGTGAGATCAGGGTTTGAAACCCAGCTTGGTGTACTAACTTACTTTTTTTTTTTTACAAAATTCATCTTACACTCCTGCTTCTACGTCAATATGAGTAAATTCCTCTAAATTTTACCTTTCTCATTCGTATTACCATTAGTGTAAATCTGAGAATAGCACGGATAGGTGGTAAGATGTAGTGCACGTAGAAAAATTAAATAATTTTGAAGAGAATATTTTAATTGCTAAACACATAGTAAGTATATTATAAATAACACTATATTTGCCACGTATTTTAAGTATCAGTTTCGATTCCCACGTAAAAATTTTAATTAAATTTTAATTAATTTAATGTATGTCTAATATAATTAATAGATACCTATGGTTTGGGTTACCAAGGTGATTTAACTACAAAAAGGAGTGTCATAAAGACAAGTTCAATAAAAAAAATCTCTTCAACTACCTTTAAAATAAAGAAATACAGAGGTGTTTAGGTAATGAAAATGTTGTTAAAAGTGACATAATTCTTCAAACTAAGTACTATCGTGTATTTATTGAAACACTTACAAGTTGTAAATGTATCATAAGCCTTTTTTTAAATTACAACTTTAAGAATATTATGATTACAAAGAGAGATAAAATAATCTTGTGTTAAGGGTGGTTTTTCTTAAATGGTTTTCATATTTCCCTTCATCCAAATGCGGGTACCCTTCTTCTAAATACTCGTCTCTACCACAATAGCGTATTTTTACATAGGCGTATGGTCCAAAAGAGTAGTAAGACGTGGTGCTAAAACTATATATACTGTATATATATATATATATATATATATTTATATAGCTTGAAGTGTAACTATCACTCATGTTCCCATTTTTACAACACCCTGACGTTACCTGAAAAGCATCCAGCGTGACCTAAGCGTTGCATGATGTCATTCTGATTAGACCATAAAAAAAATAGAAAAACAACCACTCTAACCGGCCAATGGGATGACATGCACAGCATGTTAGGACACGCCTCCTCAGGTGAAACACCTGCTATTTGATTGGTTAGTTGGGGTGTCGTGGGAGGTGACTATTTTTTTTATATCTAAATATATTTAAGGGGGGTATTCGACAGTCATCAACATGAGGGTCCAAGCTAACCTCCTGACACGTCTTCACTGTCAGTAGAAGTTGTTAGTTACTTTTAGTAATCCATCTCAAGTACTGTACAGTCACCTGCTTCGGTGGCCTCATGGTCTAAGGCCCTACTCTCGAAGTAGACTAGACAGACTGCCGATTACTTGGAGATGGAGATTCGAATCTCGATCGGGTATACTGTGGGTGTTTTTCACTAAATGGTTTTCCATTCTCCTTCCATACAAATTTGGGTACACTTCCTATAAATATAACCTTTCTCATCTCTAAAACCATACTTACTTAGTACGTATGCATATGAACCGAACGGGTAGTAAGACGCGGTACTACAATCCAATTTTTATTGGAGCCAGAAAAGGTACAAAATCTCCTTTTGTGTACTCTTACGTCAGATTATGTACCTGAAGCTGTCACTTTTTGTAGATATAGTATAGTAAAATAGTATAGTAAAATGTAATCAATGATAATATCAAAAAATGCTCGTAGCTTATTTTCTAAAAGTACCTTACGATGAAAATAGAACTGCAAAGGGATCAATGTTGTGTCGTGAAGTGTTGCCAGAATGAGCAGATTCCATTAAAACTGTTCTCACCCCCTTGCACTCTTTTACAAACCACACATAGGCTCTACATACCTCCCATTGGAATTTATCTCTATTGATACTCAGTCAATTGAGTGATCAACTGAGTGATACGATCAATTCAGCACAGATTAAACCAGCTCTGCTCACCCTAACAACATCCAACGCCACGCCACTGAAAGTGACATCCACTTAACAATGACAAAGGATAAATAGACGACAACCCACTTGGGTGGGCACGTTGACAAATGCATTAGTCTAGTCTTGTCTGGTTCACCAATGACAGGGAGTTTGGGACTCGAATTCCGGTAGGTTGTGCTGAGATAGTATTTTCCTAAATGGTTTCACCCTGAAACTACACGCAAACGTTGGTACATTTCATCTAAATTCTTACTTCATTCCTACCTCATTAGTGTCAATACGTGGTAGTGGGTGCAGTCAGTCTGAGGCGAACCCCATTTTCCCTTGGTGTGTGTGTGAGGAATGAAATCCTCGGCAAGGTTGCCAACTCGTATTACTAAAATCCCACTCAATCTGATAAAAATAACCTAATCTGCCGTTATATTTGAACTAAATAAAACGAAATTGACTCATGTTTAATTTTGTTTTGTGTTAGTAAAGAAAATAAAATTTTAGCCTACATTAAATTGTAGTAAATACATATTTAAAATATACATATTGTTGTTAGCACCTTGTCTTACTACCCGCTCGGGCTATACGCCTAATTAGTAAACCAAGGCGGTGTATTAAGGATGAGGGAGGTTGAATTTGGAGGAAGTATATCTGCATTTGCATGTAGGGAGAGTGGAAAACCATTAAGGTAAAACCACATTCAGTACCATATGGGATTCGAAACCTAGTCTCCCCGTTATCAGCAATAGATTATATTGCGAGAGTAGCGCCTTAAGCCGTGTGACCTGCCAAAATCCCCTAAGCGAGATAAATATTGTTGCAAATTAGTATTAAGAAAAACTTTAATCTACATTTAAAGATAACAATTAATATATCAGCGAATAATTTATAAGCTAACTTGAAAATAGAATTAGAGCCAGTAATGTTAACCTAAATTATTATTTACCGACTTTGAAACTAGATTACTTTAAAATCAAGAAAACTCCAAAGCTCCATGTCATGAGACCGCAATCGAGTTATACCGACCGAGCAGCCACCGCGTTTTGGAGAAGATATTGCCAACTTTTGTGGATAGAAGTCCCAATTAATTCTCAGACCATTAATCTCAGTTTTCTATACCGGAGTTGCTACGTATGTATTTAAGTAGCTCCTCGTTTGTCTTCACGAGGCTGAATTTTACCAGACTCGCTACCTCACAGGAAGAATCTGGAAACACCGGGAATCTAACCCAGAGCCCAGGAATAGCCTATATAGCCAGGACCAATGACCCCTACACCACTAGAGGTAATCTTAAACTCAAGGAAACCATTAAAAAAAACATTCAAACAAAATGTGTTTCCCGTAAACAGTTAAATTTTACTAAGAATCTGATAGCTATAAAAGCTTTTATTTTTTGATGTTGTTTATGAATCGAACCGCATTGTATGTTGATTCCTCAAAAAGGCCGTGGGGCCACATAAGATCATGGATCGGGCCACATGTGGACCGCGGACCGCAAGGTTGACATGTCTGCCTTATAGCATGCAGCTGTAAAAGTTGCTATGTTCACTTTCACATAATAATACGTCAAGTTATGTAATATGTAGCAGTCACTTATATATGTATATGTATAGGGTCTATATACGTATATTATAAATGGTTATAAAATAACACTCATAATATTGTAAAATGTTATCAATTTTGGCCGCGAAAAAAGATTTCATTTTTTAAAGGTCTTTCCTGTGAAAGTCGGATTGTAATTCAAGAAACCTATAATCCCCGCTTTCCGCTATTTGATTCTTTGAACCACCAAACCCATTATGAAAAAAAAAAACTTTATCTACCGGTGGGAAAACTAAGCTATAACCTGATTTTGGTTGTAAGAGCAGTAGAGGAAATAAAACATATTTATTTGCGGCCAACATTGATAATATTTTCTTATATTGTTTGTGTTATTTGATAGGTATTGATAATATCTATCAAAAGTAACATCTGCAGATGACATGACTTTATGTATGAATATATTAACATTGTTTTAGTAACTTTGTAACTAACTTCTACTGTTCTTCCTACCAAAATCATACTATAGCAACACTGCCGCGATGGGATATTTTATTAGTATCAGAGTAACTTTATGTCTGTGTCGTTTGTTGGTAACCTTGCAATGAGAAAAGAGCATGGTTCTTCAATTAGGAGGTTATTGTACTTGACTCTGTCTCTCACTAGAAACCGCCAACTCTGCGAAAGGAAGGTCGAAGGTTCAACACCCGTCTAATGCACGTCTGCCTTGGATCTTACTTGGGTGATTATTATTAATTGTGTTTCGACAAACAATCCGAGAACACGCAACAAATTTCCTTTTTAACTCTGACATTAGACATATTCTATTTATTTTTAGTTTTTTTAACCACTAGGTGGAAGTCACAGTCTTTTTATTTTTACTCAGTGGCGTACACAGGGAAAGAAGGAGGGAGTGATCAAAGTATTTAGTGTGACCCTTTCTTCCTTTCAAATTCACAAATAAGTATAATAGAAACCCAATATAGGTACAGTAAAATTATGATATGATTCATGATATTTGTTTTAAGGGGGAGTAGAAGAGGATACGAGAAAAACTTAGTGTCTTTGCGGTTTTAATAGTATAACTTTTTGGCGCAAATAAATAAAATATTGCTCCAGTAGAAACATATAATTTAATTTTCTTCACATGATGATCTCAACATTATCCTCTTAATTTAAAAAGTTTCCCATCTAATACCACAATGTTCATGACAGATATTCAACAACTGTTGATATCACCACGTGAAGAAAATTAAACTCAATGTTTCTAATGGAGCAATATTTTATTTATTTTAGAACAAAAAACAAGTTTTCCTATGAAAACTGCAAACACTGGCCTTATCTTGCGTCCCCTTCCATCCTACCCTAAGAATTGGATTAAGATTTACTATTCGAAATATATTCAGTCACACACATTAAAAGCGCCCTTAAATTTTTCATTTGTAAAAAAGAAAAAATTCTAAACACCATGTACCACCTAGCCCCAAAATAAATGTATGTGTACGTCACTGACATAACCAAATATTGCATAAATAGTGGTGTTTTTTTCGTGCCTTTTGTTTGATAAAAATATCAATTAAATTGAATTATAAACATGAAGATAGTATTAATCAAATTTGTTAAATGAAAATTATATATATATTTTAAAGATTTGTCGTATTTCTAGGTAGTTTTTGGTAAAATAATAAAAGACCCTAAGGACCTAAGTCTACTGAAGGGGAAATACTTCAGAAGCTGCCTTGAGCCTTGTCTCATAATTTATTTTTTTAACTATAAATATCTCTTGAAAAATTCAAGTTAAGTGATGGTCACAAACGCGCCACAGGGAACGTAGTCTTTTCATTGACGTTGCCATAAGACATGAACAATTATCATCTGTTTCTTAAATTATATGCAGGGGCAGGTCTAACTTATAAATTATAAATACACGCCATTTCTAAAATAGCCCTAAATTAAGTGGTGGGCTCAGGACAATAGCGGAGTTAACTCAACACTAGCGTGTTTGATATTGACCCGGGAGGCTGGAGTTCAAATCCCTAACTGAGGTAGGCCTACTAAATTCTAGAGGATATGTTTTTTTCTTTAAAGGTTTTGGTTAATATCCTTTCCTAAGGAAAATGCTGGTGAATCTTTCTAACTTTCACCCTATTTTTACCCTGTTTACGAGAATCAACGTTTCCACGCCAACGTGACATTTTATATTTCTTGAAATGTTTTTGTATTCATAATAAAATAATAAAATATTACTTATAATTGATTGGAAATGTGTAACGTATAAGTAGATTCAAATGACTATGAAATTTAAACAAAATGGTTTAATTTTTATTTGGTCTTGACAATATCTTATTTTAAAGACGGGGATGATATTTAAATGTTAAATTATACATATGTTTTTTTAACTAATATGCCTTATCAATTTTTAAATTTATCTTAAAACATATTTACTAAATTTATATGGAAAAAGCATCATCTGAAGCTTACCCCTGAGTAAGTTGTCTACCTATGACATAGTGGAAAGTCAATATAGGATTTCCCATTTTAATGTATTTACGTTATATTCAACGATTTTTAAAGATATAACATTTAAAGATGGCCATAACATTATTTTGTTGATATTGAAGTTATTTTTTGTAAGTTTTTTAATTAAATCATTTACAAAATGGTAAATTTGGTGTATTAAGGAAAATGACCAGTAAGAGCCTTCCTGCCAGGATGTAGATTAAAACAAGTCCATTGAAGCATGTGGCTATTTGGGTTAAGAAGCATAAAAAAATATAGGCCCTAATTTAGAAATGGAAATCAATGCTGTCCAGGTGCCAACAGTAGAGTGAGTTTATATACTCGTCAGAAGAAGTGGGGAAATGGGATTATCAGCTAAAAATAAAGGCCTCCCAGAATGACCTTCTCACTTCCATTTTTTTCATCTCTTCCTATTTCGTAAATTTGCATATATGTGCTACAGTGCCGAGAGCGCTTGGGTGAGTAATGTTATGGTGCAAACCACTTCGCAAAGTATCTTTGAACTAACCAAGTAGGCAACGTCTTTAAATGCAACTTTCTGTTATTCGTAGCTATACCAGAAACTTATATTATAACAGCTTAATCTAAGGACAAAGGATATTATAATAGGGATAGGCAAACCACAATAATAGATCCCATGTCGAAAACTACCCCAGTGCACCCGGACGAGGTTCAAACTAAGACTTCCCATCACAAACATTTTAAACTACGTGACGATAGTTTCTAGATTTAAGATTATTGCCATGAGTTGAGCTAATTTTAAGTCATGTTCTTATTTAATACTTTATCTAGAAATTTGAAAAAAAAAAAAGTGTTCCATATCATAATTTAAGAGGAGGAAAAAAAGTTACCGTATTTTTAAAAAACTAATTTCAAGGTTAGGAAAATGCCTAAAGGCAATGCGAACAATAGAACATTTATAACAGTTATTTCGGCGAACATACTAGAATTATCAAACCGGATCACATTTATAAAAAACAAAAAGAGGTAAAAAGTGCGTGGCTACTGTGCCAGGTAAAGAATATTTCGTGCCATACCCTAGCCTTCCCGTTGCCCTGTAGGCCCTTCTGTAGGCCCAGCCTACGTCGTTATGCACGCAATCGTTAGCAAAGGAAACTACTGTACCGTACAATCAGGGGAATAATTGAGATATAGTAAGATTATGATAAGAAGAACCTTTTAAAAAAATTTAAATACTTCGTTGTCAGCATTGATAACATTTTACTAGATTTATTAATTATTTTATAGGTATTGATATATTTTAATTTATTTTTAGCACCACGTGTTACTATCTATTCGGGGTATGTGCATATCTACTAATTACGCTAATATGTCGGGATAAGTAAGGCTGAGTTTATATTAAGTATTCCCATATTTGCGTGAAGGGTAAGTGTAAAACCATTTAGGAGAACCATCCCCAGTACCCCCGAATGGGATTCGAGCCCCAATCTCTCCGTCATCTGCAGCCCAGTATATTGCGAGTATGATGCTTAGAAAAATATTGATATAATCTTTTAAAAAAAGTACAGTTTTATAATACCTTACTTAACGTCTGAAAAGATTGAAAATACAAGATTTTGTACCTGTAAAAACAAAAAAAACTTACTTTTTAAATCGGGATTTAGATTCCTGTCGATTTGAAGAAAGATCATTTAAAGAGAGGCTCAATTATTATTATTATTATTATTATTAGCACCGCGTCTTACTACCCGTTCGGGTTATACGCACTTAAGTTACGCTAATGTGTAATGGTAGGCTGATTGTGAGATGAAATGGAGGACCTACAGTTTATCGTGGAATCCGAACCACGGTGGAGACCTGGCATTCCTCACATTCACAAGATGTCTTGTCAGAGGTGAAGGAAGGGTTTGGTAATCAGATAAATCTTTGCCGGGACCGGGGATCGAACCCCGGCCGCCAGCATAGAAGTCTGACACCTTACCCCTAGACCACCAGGTCACCCGAGAGGCTCAAATCAACACAGAAATAACCTTATCAGATAGCCCTAAAAACCTCTGAATCTACTTTATTGTGATCTACAGCTGTGACTTCTGACCGTATATATAATCAGTGGCGGCTCGTGTATAGGCACTGCGGAACTGCAGCACCCCCTATTTCCACTTGATATTATCGATAACATTTAATAATAGTGAGTCTCTTTTTCATTAATTCTTTATTTATTTTTGTAGTGCAATATATATTCCTTAAGCTTAGTGCCAGTACTTAAGTAGCCATCCCCCAGTTTATGAAAAAGGTACACAAATATTTGTATGGAACTGTGCGCTTCACAGTGCCATTGACGTGGTGTTTCACTGTTGTGCGAATGCACACATATGAGGGGTGTGGGGAGGAAGGCGGGACTGCCAGGTAGAGAGAGCACTGTTGCTCTCACAGTGCCGGCTCTGGCGTGATGGTGGAAGGAAATATTTTTTTACTCATCGTGTGTTGTGCTTAAAAACCGTGTACCATATTTTTGAATGTGATAAAGTGTAGAATAGTGGAGTGTAGAATTAGATTATTATTCTGCTTCCAGCTATTCTATTTGATTCATTTTTTTCGGTTCTTTTATTTAAAAGAAAGACTAAATGCGCTTGCAGTACTTTCAATGGAGAAAAATTTCCTCAATTGTCATCCAGAAATCAAGAAGAAAATTACTGAACTTTTTGCGCAAATTAAAACAAGAAGAATGGATCTCATTTTTAAATGAATAGATCAAGCTTGAAATGTAACAATTTAAGTTAAAGTAAGAAAAAAAAAATATTTGTTAAGATTTTATCAAGTTCCTGAATAAATTTTCTTTTTATATATGTTTTTTTTCCTTTTACACAATTATAAAACAAAGACTAAACATTTTCTGGAGCAGCACCCCAACTAATTTTAGCTATAAGCCGCCACTGTATATAATCTACTCTCAGGAATCAAACAATATCCAAGAATACAAATAACAAGTAGTTAAGGTCGAATGGGGCCTCTGAACCTCAACTACATATACGATCCCGTATTTGAGTTCGGGTCTTCGCCTATTTCTGGAGGGATGATAGAAAACAAATAATAGATTCTAACCTCAGTATCCTGGGTTTGATCAACAGCACTGGCAGTATAAGGCATTAAAATCAAGATTCTCCACCTGCATAGTTGAATGGTCAAAGAGGCCGACTACAGAGGGACAAGTGTCGATGTAAGACTTCCATTGAACTACTCAACACATTTTGTATTATTTAGTGTTTTAGTTGTTTTTTGCTTGCTCTGCAATTTAATACCGCACTTAACTATCCAAATTTTTATATTTGAGTATAGATGAGTACGCTCACAGTACACTCAAAGCCAGGATTCAAATTGCAACCTCCCCATCGACATAAAAACATACCAAGTCTGATCACGTTCCCATCAATACAGACTACATTTTACCATGTCAAACAATAATAAACCTTGAATACATTATCTCATTATTTTAAATATTAAGATCTAATGAAGGTAAAATATTTTCTCAGTAAACTCAATTCTTCGCACTAAAAATTCTTGTTTGCTTTTTAATTTCTCACAAAGATAAATTATTGTGAGCATAAAAATGTTCCGCTTGAGGATTATGGTTAGAATCGTATGTTTTTTCTAACTAAAACAAGTGGCTCTTATAACCATGTAAGCTTCTGTCCCTGGGGCTACAGTAAAAACAGTTTAATGGACTGTTTTTATATTTGATATTTAGATTTTATATGGTCATACCTTAAGACCAATTCGTGATTTATATATTTTCTATAAAATTAAGACTAGTTTACTGATGACTCATAGTTGAAAACTTTCTAAATTTTCAGAAATTGTTGCAATGATTTTGTTCAAAGTGGTCATCTGGGGTGGTTTTTACATTATAAATAGCAATTTTAAGGCCTACTTCAATTTTGTGGAAAAAATTGATTAGAAAGTTTGTGACTTAATTTTGAAATTTTTACTAAACAGCTCTAACAATTTGGTTTGAAATAAGTATCTAGAGATTGTTTAACACATTAAATCAGGATATGTATATATATATTGAATTATTAACAAAAGGGTAGCTTACTATTTAAATAAAATTGAAATCTAAGTTTTTCAAGTATTGCCTCTTTATTTTGTTTAAAATATATCTGAGGAATGTTTTATATTATAATTAGCATTGATTGCTTGTTTAAAAAAAACATTCAAGGTAAGAGTAGTGATTTTTTTTTATAGATCATAAAGCATGTACGAGTTTGTTGTACAATTTATTCTAGTATTTTACTTAAAAGTAATACATGTGTATAGTCAATCTACTCCATTTTATTTCTAAAATCATTTATTTCAGGATATACCTATTTAAAAATGTATTGCTGGCCCTGGGACGGCCCCTTGAATCTCTTGCCCATATCAAGAAGGCCCGTAGGGACTACATTTTATCCGACATCTTTAATTTTCCCGGCTAACATCAGAGGTCGACAGTCTAAAAGCGTTGATATTTAAATAGACTGTATTGCCGCAGAAAGACGTGAAGGTCGGGGTTATATTTCAAATTTGGATTCGCCTAGGTGTTCTTACTGAATGGTTTCTCACCCTCCCTGGATGCCAATTTTGATACATTTGCTCTAAATTACACTTAACTCATCCTTGGTGTAAATATTTGGAGATCAATAACGGAAAGGGAGGCGTGATGCATATAAAATAAATGGCGTGACACAATGTACTTACGTTCTCATATAGTCTACTATAGTTTGGCATAAAACTTTCAGAAATCAGCTATCATTTAGCTACCCCTAGACCAGGCACGTCAAACTTGCTGTTTGGTCTATGATTATGTACGGCCCATGGACCTTTTGATGAACCAACATGTAATGCAGCTCAATTTTGTTTTTGTATATACAAACATTTCGAAACATGTCAAGTTAAGTAAGGTATGTTGGACTGATAAGTCTGGAAGGGTGCGGGTTGGATGTTACTTATAAGTAACTTTTGAAATACATAAAGTATTGAAATCAGGAGATGTACTTTCCTCACTACTTTTTAATTTAGCTTTTGAGCATGCTATTAGGATAATGCAAGGGAGTAGGAAAGGCTTGACATTAAACGGTACAACGCAGATATTTAGCTTTATAGGGCAATAGAAAGGAAGCTGTTGCAAGAAATGAGGAAATTTTACTAAAGGCTAGTAAAGAAATAGGTTTAAAAGGGAACGCTGTAAAAACTAACCTACACAGAGAACACAGATTGGGGACGATAATTTAAAGATTATTTGGCGCAACATATTATTCCCCAGGGTTAATGAGTTTAAATATTTAGGAACAAGTCGGAAAATGTATGCTATTTCTCGGTCAGTAAATTGTTGACATCCCTCCCACTGTCAGAATATACAAAACAATAATTTTACCATTTGTTCTCAATCGGTGTGAAACTTGGTCGCTTACCTTACATGACGAAAACCAATCTAGGGTTTTCGAAAAGAAGGTGCTTAGATATTTGGTCCAAAATGAAATGAGGTTACCAGGAAGTGAAGGATGATCATGAGCTACATACGATGTACTCATAACAATGCATTGTTAGAATAACTAGGTCTAGTAGGTTACGGTGCGGAGAACATGCGGCGTGAATGGGAGAATCTATAACTGTGTTCAGGGTACTGACTGGCAAACCCATTGGTAAGAGATCATTAGGAAGAAACGCAGATAGGAAGATAACATAAAGCTAATATAAGCCATGGTTCATACCCCCCGAATTCATTGATGTTTCTTTCTGGTCTGCTCCAGTGAAGTTTAGTTATGATGGCGTTCTCCAAAATGTTTTGTTTGAGTTCAGATGATAGTATTGAGGAAGAAAAGATGCTGCTGTTTCGAAAGATGGAGAAAATTTAGTAGGTGGAGGTTTGACTTGTTCAATTAATGCTTCCATTTTAATATAAAAACATTTATTAAATATAAAACCTAAATAGAATATTATTTAAATACACGTGAAACAAACTGAAAACTAAACTTTCAACCCTTATTTTGTTATTTTCACCAGACCAGCACTGAGTCTGTTCAACACGGAGCCCAAGTTCCGCTATGCGCATGCGCAACGTAAGATGACTCAAGATGGAAAATGGAAAAATTGCCCGGCCAGCAATCGGAAAAAACATAGCGTGGCGTGGCAAGATATAGCTTAGCTTAGTTTAGCTTATCTTTTGGTGTGAACCAACACATTTAAATACATGGTCCGCTATTTTTCTAAAAAGTTAGACGAGCAACTCTTAGCATAGCTTAGGGTTCTTTATGAATCGGCCTTTTTAATGGACCTGAAAGAGATAACAGGCAATGAGGTGGACCATATAGTACTAGCTCAAGATAGGGATAGGTAGCGTACCTTAATAAGTGTGACAATGAACTTTTGATCTCCTAATGCCTTAGAGTAAGTAAACTTTGTAAAAATACACACTTTGTAATAATGACACTTATAAATTGAGCATTAGTTGGGGAAATTTAACACGTTAGAGGTGTACCAAACTTTTACTTTTTACTCACAAGTGATCGATCCTCAAAAATAATTAAATTAAAGCACTAAATACGTGCAATGTTTGTCATAACATTAGTGTGTGAACAGTTGATTAGTCTTGAGATAAGGAACAAACACCCGAGATATCATGGTTTACGGACACATGTTTGTCATTAATTATAAAAGTGAATTCATCACAATATTAAAAGGCTAACACTCACACCATTTTTGTAGGAAAATGTGTTCATATTTATGGGGAGCTAATAGTGATTAAGTTTAAAAATTGTTTCTAGTCTTAGTTTTATTTTTGTAGCAGTAAGAATTTTAAAATATAATATTTGAATTAAGGGGGTTGACAATTTAACTTTTGTTTTTTTATAAATAACCCCCTTTCAATATTTTCAATTATCTATGTTATTTTTGAACAAACGAGTTTGACACGTCTGCCTAAAATGATTTTTCTCCGAAAAGCAAGTTACAAATGTAATTTATCATATAAAATGTTCCCCATACAACTCTTTTAAACCAAATGTTTAGAGCCATTTATAACAATTACAAATTTTCAAAAGTCTGTTATCAGTAAACTATCTTGATATTTAGAGCTAGGGTCACCCACTTAAGTGGCCGCATGGTCTAAGACGCTACTCTCACAACATACTAGGCTGCTGATGACTGGAAGATCAAGTTTCGAATCTCGGTAGGGTGTACTGATGGTACTTTTTCAACAATTTTTTCTACTCTACCTTCACACAAATTCGGGTACACTCCCTATAAATATAACCTTCTTTATACTTAAAACCATTATTTCAGTTAGTAGGCCTACATAATCGTGTAGTCCAAACGGGTATTAAGACGTGACACTAAACATAAATCAAAATTTAGTGTTAGAGATTAAATCAAATATCAAGTTTGAATGAAATCCGTCAAATAATTTCGGATGTAGTCCCAGGTCCAGTTCGATTACAAACAAACGGACTGACATGATTTTATAATATCAACTTTATTTCTAGTTTAGGGGCACCTAAGACTACCAAATTCATCATAATCTTGAGATATAAAATCTTCAAGATCTCAAAATATTCTCTATGTGAGCGTGCTAATCTAAAAACCTTGATCACCAAGTTTTTGGCGGTGACTGTCCGTGTTAACCATACCATGCATGTCTCTCCGTGCGGTATCACGGCCTCTGTAGAGGAACGATCCTTATCACACAACGGTTTGATGGGATGTAGCCACCCCCTCACTCTTCTTTCCCTTCAATGGTCCCTTACAATCAACCTTAATTAACCGCACCCGAACAATCTCCCACAGTAGCGGAGACAGGATAGGTGGGAGAAGGGGGAGAATCACATGACACGTAACAATAAGGGAAATGGCGGGTGAAGGAAAGGCGGATAAACAAAAATACAGACAAAGAAAGAGGAACGAATAGGTTCTAGGTGAAGTGGTGTTATTTTTTATTTATTTTTTAGAAGGGAGAGACAAAATTGTATATAAATATATATAAATGTTTTGTATCATGGAATGATTGAGTGACAGAAAAGAAATTGATATTTTCTCAGTGAAGTGGATAAAAATTTGAAATAATTAATTACAGGTTGGCGTTGGTGAGAGATAGAGAGAGAGAGAAAGAAAGGGATGGTGTAACGTAAGAATACGAAGAGAGAACTATTAAAAAGTCACGCAAATGAAGATTGACTTGTTAAGATAAAGTAAGAACGCGATAGGAAAGGTGTTAACGAAAAGCAAACATTCTAGTTGTGGTCAATACTGACAAAATGCTACTATACTAATATAATTAGTACATCAGATACTATTCATAAAAGGTGACAGCTGCAAATCATAGGACTTAATGTATGAATTTTTAAAAGTAGTTTTAATATATTTTGTAACTGACGAATACCGTTCTACCAAACATGTTCTAATTTTTTTACGTGCATTGCTTCTAACTAATTATACGGGATATCCTCATATGTATTCTAATGGAGTGGGGATGAATAAAGCGGAAATTAGAGAAAAGTACCCAAATTTGCATAGAGACAACGTGGGAAACCATTTAGTGGAAAAACCTCAGTTCAACTATCTGGGGGATTCGTCATCAGCAAGCCATGCAGGACGAGACTGGTGCATTAGTCTGCTTAACTACCCGTGCAGGTAAATTTTAGTGTTGATTGTGTGTTGATATTAAATTAATTCTAATAAACTTTTAAGGAAGGCCTAATTATTATGTTTGTTAAATTATACTTTATGTATTGATAGGCTTTTAAGTACATTGTAATATTGATATAGGCTACTGTAGTTTGTTAGTATTTAATACTGTTTATTCCAAAATATTTAAAAAATGATTTAATGCTCTTAATGATTAAATCACATTTAAATTTTATAATAATGTTTTTATTTTATATAAAAAATAGTGTTTCTACAAGCAACTGAGGTTTTCTCTTATATTGGCTAAATTTAAATCTTTCTATACTACTCAACCAACTTATTTAGCTTTTTTTAAATGTATTTATCTATAATGAATAGTGTTATTATAATATATACTGTACATAAAAATAGTTGTGGGCGTATAGTGCTTAGTATGGAACTCATTTTTTAATATTAATTAAATATATAAATGCCTAAATATAGGGTTTATTTAATTTTATTTTAATAGGCCTCTCTATGGTCTAAAAATAGGCGCCAAAACGTAAAAGTGGAAGATTGTTGGAAGCCAAACGCCACTTTAGTCTTTCCCCCTTTTTTAAAAGTGAAATTACAAAATACAGTAGATGCTCGAGAAATATGAGTTAGATGGTAGCTGACAGAAATGGTGAAGGTGCCAGAGATAAAGAAAGAGCGCTACGGTGAGATAAAGAGGGAGAAAGGAAGACTCGTGGTTTGGTTGGAATTAATTCGGAGCTGCCATCCTGCTCCGAAACGGGCATAGCGTGAGGCACACCATGTTAAGTACGACCCCAAGACAACCATAGAGACTTCATTCTGTATCGCAGGGGATATTAGCGTGCTCGCCTTATTCTCTGGTACGAGCCTAAGCTCGCTGCCGGCATGGCACTAGTCTACACAATTAAAGGGGGGAGATAACCTTTTCCACGGGATTGCGATGGTGCTGGGGAAGCAACGCTGTTTTAGACCTCCTGTTTTTTTTGGGAGGTTGAGGGGGTCACTGAAACTATCTTAAGCCTCACCCCCACCCATAACCCCAATATTTCCCATGTACATAAATGTCATAAATCGTTTCCCACTTTCCCCTCCACACAAATGTGGGAAGATTTCCTCTAAATTCTACCTTCCTCATCCCTACTTTAAGGATAAGGATCTGTTCCAGTGGTAAGAGACATAACATTAAGTAACTAAGTAATTTGAAAGGCCAAAAATATAAATATTGTTTTAATATCACTGCAGTTTATAGTATGTAGAATCTAGATAATTCAACATTGGTTATTTCAAAAACATGGATAGTTCGAACCCGCCATGATTTCTCATGAAATTCTAATACAAACCAACGGTAAAAAATAACATTTAGTTTGAATTTTAGAAGGAAATATTTGGTTAGTTCGAAGCATATATTTGGTTAATTTTTTTGAGCTTGTACTCAATTTAAACCTAACTTAACGGCCTTGTTAAATCTCATTTATATGCCAAGAATGTCAAATAAAGTTTAGAGTTATTGACGCATAATAGGAATTCTGCACCAGCTGCAAGCCGGTTTCCTAGAATATGGGATGTTTTCGGTCAGATTTCATTGGATCTTTGTGACAGTGTATTCAAGTGAAACCCTCTCTGACTGACTGACTGATTTAAATCTGCTATTTTTGTACATTAATTTTTCAAAATGTGACCACTAGTAGTTTTGTGAACAGTAGATATCGCGAAATTCTTAAGGATATAATTCCTATTATAGTATAAGACTTTTCTTTGGATCTAAGATTGATATTTCTCCTATAATTTCTCTTTGAATTTGAAGTTGATATTTTCCTTGGGTGATTAAGTTAGAACAAATGCATAATTTATTCAACAGTACATAATATTCACGTTGTTCACGTGTAATAAAACATCAGTCTCACAATAGATATAAAAATTAAAGTATAAATGTATATTTTGAACCTTGGCCAAACGATGTATATATATATATATATATATACATAGACAAACGATGTATATATATATATATATATCGTTTGTCTTAGGTTCAAAATATATATGTATATATATTGTTTGATCTAGGTTCAAAGAATGTCCCTGCCAAGTTTCGTTAAAATTCGTCAAAGCATTTGGTAGTTATCGTGGAACAGACATACAGATTAAATACCAATTAATCGAGACAAAACAGGAACATCGTTCCACTAGATCAGTCATTTAATTCAAGTATTCCCCCCTTAATGGTTATTTTTACAAAAGGAATTGAATCTTACGCCATTTATAATGTGTCGACTATAGTTTACCACTTTTGTTAAAATAATAAAACAAGATAAATTTGGTTAATGTCCATTTTATCTCCAAGAATTATTATTTCTTTGTCACAATGCTGCATAGTAACACTGTAGTAGAAAAAACGGTATATCACAGATACAAAAGGGACAAGAATTATTTTCATACGTCAAGTAATGTTATTTTGCGTTGCTACATTTGATATATGGAATCAATGCTGATAAAATTGTAACACTAAAATAGTTAAATCATCTCCATAAATGACCATAAATATTAAGATTGCAATTTATAAACTGCCATACTTACTGTTTTTTTCACATTATAGTCCACGAAGGCATTAAAAAAGTGCTACAAATAAAAAGTAAACTTCTTCGCATCTTAGCTAAGTCCATCCCCCCTTACCTTTCCTCGTCATCCGCTCCCGTATAGAGAGACCGGCCAAGATAGTATCATATAACTATCGGAGTTACTTTAAAGCAATAGCTGGCTGGAACAGCTTACATAAATACATGCATGTATACGTACATACATACATACATACATACATACATACATACATACATACATACATACATACATACATACATACATACATAAATCACGCCGTTCCTTTACCGGATAGGTAGGAAAATTTGCAAAGTTCTATCGCTCAAAACACAACGCTGTGCTTAAGCTATTCTAACTCTTTCCACATCTCTCTATACTTGCATACCCCCTTCGCTTCAACAACATTCTTACATCGAGACATGCATACGCTTTTATTTTTAGAACTCTGTTTCTCTTGTTCACACATTCGTCTACCACATTTTAGCCACGTCTTACATGTTCTCCCCACCGTCCTTTTGATCCACACACTCTACCTTCGTATATTTGATTCGTCACTTGATCCACACCCATCCTCTCAACATGCCCAAGCCAACGTAAAACGCTTATTTCACATTGACCTATTTGATTCCCTTTCAAACTGCACTCCTTCAGCACCCATTCACTACTGACTCTGTCCATACGAGTGTTTCCACATATATTTCTTAGATATCTCATTCTAACCGCATTAACCTTGTTCTTGTGTTTCTCTTGACAAATCCACGCTTCACAGACAGTATGTATACAACGCAAAGACTTAAATACAATAGCTGTCACATCTATTTAAATACAGCAAATATCACAACTACTTAAAGACACTATCACATTTATTTAAGGTAGGATGGAAAATTTTGATAAATAAGCGCAGTATTTTTACAGTTATTATAGCAAAAAAAAACCTTTTGGCAAAATAAACCAAATATTTCTCTAGTAGAAACATGAGAGTTTAACTTTCTATTCATAGTAATATCAACAGTTTGTCACCAATGGCCTCAATTGGAAGGCATGTTTGGGTAAACATTTTATGTTGTGAGCAGCGAGTAACATAACGAAGGTTACAAGGAGTGTTACGATGAATCAACAAACTAATAAACTAGAAGCGCTGATTCGAAAAGGAGGTGTCAGCATTCCATAGCTAGGAGCCCGGCTGGTGGCCCGGTTAAAATAGGAGGGTTCGGAACCCTCGGTGCTGACTGCAGAAGATTGTAAGCTGGGAAGTCACGCCACCTGTCACGGGGCCACGCGGGATAAGTCGTCGGGTACCCAAGTGCAAGTCAAGGCTGCCACTCGAGTCCAGGGAACCAGGTTCGACAACCTAGCAGTCAGACAGGCCATTAGGTAAACCTCATAACACCTCACTCTGTTTCGCTTCTTTATACTAATTACGTTCTTCATTTTAGCTTCACTTTTAACATCACATTTATGATAGCATAGTAGTATTAATAAACCTTATAAAAGCAAATTCTAACGTCAATCACGAACCCACACGAGTAACTATATCCCGCCGCCCCACCCCTATCCACATCCAAAGACATCCTGACAGATATCCAGGCCCACACGATGAACACACAGAAACGGAGAAGGTGACAAGTTCTTGAATCTGTTTTAAGGGTGTTCTAGAATTTGATGATAGCTTTTTCTCTTCATTCATAAAGTTTCTCATCAAATACTAATATGCCGATGATAAATATTCCAGAACGGTTTAGAGCACTATGTTTAAAAAAATTAAACTCTTATGTGTATACGGGAGCTATATATTTGATTTATTTTCTTGAAAAAAGTGTCTACCATGAAACAGCAAAAAACACAACAAAAACTTATTTTTCTCGCTTCCGCTTTTATCCCACCTTAAAGACAGCAAATAGTTACAACAACTTCAAGACAGTAACTAGCACTACTACTTCAATACACTTACTAGTGGAGCTACTTTGATACACTACCTAGTACAATTACTTTAAGACTAAGTAGCATCACTTCTTAGACTTCAGTGTCCATTAATTCATCATTGAAAAAAGAAAAAACTCAGATTCACCAACAAACGGTAATTTATTAGGTTGTTCCGGGAATCAAACGTGGGATTTTGAGCTAATAAAAAACAGGTCTTTTTGAAAGTGAGTTCAAATTTAGGACAATTTATAATAGAAGTAAACGAAATATGTTAAAACATTAACTTTCGGAAAGACTTCAAAAAGTAACTAAGCCTAATTTTCAATTACGGTAGGGTAAGTAGCTTTCTTCGGTAGCCTATATGCTGAAAGTTAAAAATATACTGATAACATGTAAATGCATCAGCTTTGAAAACATGTATTTTCGGTTTGAAAAGTTAAGTAATTCGACTTCATTTGTCAACATTACACACATTTTTGCAAGATTGATGAATACGAAATTAAGTTTTGTTAGCTTTTTAACTGTCAGAAAGAACAAAGTTGCTAATTATAGCTTAGCTCTGTTTTAAAACTGTTGGCTATTTTATATATAAAAACACTGTTAAGTTGGCTAGGTTATTACGTAGCAAAAAATAACAAAGAATAGCAACAAAATACATTAAAATATTTCCCACGTTTAAATACACGCTAAGCTCTCTAAGAACTTGATTAAATATATTTTCGCCACTACGTGTTTGTGTGTTTGTACTTTGCCGCTAGCAAAACCCACCTAGTAGTCTAACCTTGCAAAACTATAATCTTCCAGAAGCAGCCTTGGATAATGGAAATGACCCCTACACAATGTTAGACTTAAAATAGGTTTAGGGTCCTAATTGACCCAAAACGTTTCCCCCTTCTTCTTGAAATACTAAATGGGACTTAATTTTGTAGGATTTTTTTTTCCGCCGCAATTAGATGAGGTTTTTGATCGTTCCACCATTTTGTTTGTGCTCCTACGTGTGTATGTTTGGGGAGAGGGGACTGTAAGAGGGGGGCATTAGCCCCCTGCTCTTCTTTCCCCCCCACTGTAACAGTAGTCTGCGCGCAGCTGGGGCAGAGCACCAGAACAGAGTCGTGAAGTGGATATGGACATTATCTTAACTAGGGATCTTGTAATAGAGCACAGTTTGTAGGAAGGACGTTGTGTACGAATAGGGGAGGAGGGGGTTGGCTTGCAGTAATTACCGTGTAATTACGTTTGCACCCCTTCTCTCTCCCCACCACACCTCACCTGTCCAGTCTAGGTCCGTCTAATGACCTTGCGACCTTCCATTCTGCCAAGCACTAGCACGTCATTTTTTTAAAGAATTACACTACCACATCTTTGAAATAAGTTTTTATTGTTATTTTTACTATTATTATTTTCACGCTCTGATGCCAGTAAGGGCTATCACTGGCATATTCGTAAAGTAGAGCTCTCACACTCATTATAGTTAAACAGTCACTAAAGAGTTTTCTCAATGAGATTGTATGGGTTTCAATATTTTTTTAAATCATTTATTAAAATAAGACAGCAAAATTGGACTAATAAAAATATTTGAATTATTCATGCCTATCATTTAAACTTGATAAAAAGAACAATGCTAGTTATTTTTTTCTAAACTAAGGAGAGTGGTTTAATATAGCCTATAGGACCATGATTTTCAACCTTTTCTAACTCACGGCACAGTCAAAATGCCTTAAAATTGTCAAGGAACACCATCAGATTTTAAAGAGAGATTTTATCATAAAAAATAACGCGTATAAAGATTGGTGTTTAGAAGTTCAATAGCCAAAAATCTAATAATTGTTATTTTTAAAAATAGTATTGATAATGGATTTAAAAAGATCAATTTTACTACTCAAATGATTTTTCACTTTTTTTTATCGTCCTCCAAACTTCTGTGTCACAACCGATGACCATTCGCGCCACAACAATATTCCGCGGCCCACCGGTTGAATAACGCTGCTATAGGCCATTATATTTATGTAATCTGAGCAAGCCTACCACGAAGGTAAAATTGTAGGGGAATATTATACCATGGTCTCGGGTTCAGGACTTTCAAGTGGTTATACCCATGATCCAGGTTCACTAGTTTAAAATAACTGTAGTAGGGGCCTAGATGAAATAAAACATTAATTATGAGTAATAAAATAAAATGTCTACCCGTCCTGAAAAATGAGTGCCTCTCCAGCTGACTCTCCGTGGCTTCCTCCCGGGTCAAGAGGAACTAAACAGTGGATACTATGAAACTATGACATCGTCATCACACTACCTTTTCCTTAAACGGACCGACAAATTGATAATCTGTTGTTATGATAAATGTTCCTAACTGTTGTATCTTAGTATAGTATCTTTGGTTCAGTCCATTTTTATTCTCCCCTTAGAAGTGTTTGAAAGTTTAATGTCAACTATTATTTTTGTATAAAAATTAAATTTCACAGACAAAAAAAGTTTTTAAAAAATGTATAAATCTAAGTAAACTGGTGCAAAAAAGGAGTGACCGTGCTTTACTCCTAACCCTTGGAAGACCGGGCTAGTGCCTGAGGTTCAAAGGTGTTTTTTTATGTGGTAGATCAAATAAATTATTAAATGCAATTAATCAAAACATGTTTTATCATACTAAGGATTATTGCTTGTCCAGTTCACCAGTTGGGTCTTCTCCAAAAGGAACAACGACACACAGGTGGAATATCTAACCACTCGGAGACTCATTGGTTATATAACTTGGGGTAGTCATTGAAATATTTATTACTATTAGCATATGTGGGGCTTTGGGCAGACTTCGCCAGTTATCTGCCTCACTCACCCAAACAAAAACAAAATTAATTAAAATAACTTATTTTTTGTTTAGTGTTATTACAGAAGTTCGCTTCTATGTGCCAATTTTCAGCCTATAAGGTATCAGGAAATGTTCTTAAAGATTAATAACTTACTGTACATGTAATAATTGATGTTAGAACCCATGTTTTTATAAATGTAAGAGTTGATTTCTTCCCAACCCTTCATTCAACTTTCTTCTATAACGAACCGGGATTCAGGGGAATAATTCCAACGATAACCAGGGTTTGGTTAATTAAGCTGAAGTTAGGTTAAAACTCACATCAGCTCCACAAATTCATAATAGCTATCATCACATCATCTCATTGCGGGTACGAAGTGTAGACAACCTCCTATGAGGTGTCCTGGGGGGGGGGGGCGGGGGCACCAGAACTTCCAACAGTCTACACATACGGAGACCGAATCTGAATGTAATGTCCCTCCCGTTCATATATGACATACGATAAAAAAAATCGTTCATTAAATTACACCACATGATTATATTTCTATTTGTTTTTAGACTCTTGACAATAGTTTCTATATCGCCTGAGCCTATTATATGAGCACGCAATAAAAAAATTCCCAACACTTATTTTTATCTCTACTTTTAGCTAAGCAAGTGTGCCCCCCCGCCCCCCACACAATCGGGGGACCCTGTGTGGCCCAACTATTTGCATAACCCTCAGGGTATCCCTGATTATTATTTTCGGGAAGTTTACACTTTCATTAACCCCAGCTTACTGGCAAATGAGTTTTATGATTTTATGACAACTGTTCCTAATTGTATTTGAAAATATTTTCTCACATTATTATAATTAATTTCAACGGTTCAGTTCAGTCTTGTCCTCCACTTCAAAGCGTTTGGCAGATTCGCGGAATCTCATTTCTGCATAGAAATTAATTTTGTCGCGTGAAGAAAATCTTGAATTAATTCAATCTCAAGTTAAATTTTAGTATTTCATCATCAAAGTATTATTTTATAATAATGATAATTGACTTTAATGGCGAAGTGTAAGCCTATGCATTGCTCTTGTTTTGCAAAGGAGATACCAAACAAGTTTTTTTTTAATTTACACTACATACAAGAAACACAAGTAAGGAAATGTCGGTCCTGGTTTTAGCACCCGAAGGCCTGATATTAGTGGTTAAAATCAAGACAAATTATCAAGGTATAGGAACGGACTAGTTTTGCTCAAAAAGGTGGAAACCTAGCACCGACTTGTCCCAACCACCTGATTCTTAAACCTCTCTCCAGGAAAATACTGGTGCAGTTTCTTAATTTATACGACAGGCCTAGTCAGCCAGTAATGTAAAATATATGGCTTGAGTAAAAAAAACACCCATGCCATAAGCTGGAAGCAGTAATAGATGTAAAATAAAGAAAAGTTGCTTAATTGAATATAGGCTGCCTACCCACCTCAGTGGTCACGTGATCTAAGGTGTCACTTTCACTATAGACTGGACTACCTATGACGGGGGATATCGAGGCCCGAATCCTGGTCAGGCGAACTTAGGGTGGTTTTTAATCCAAATAATTTCCCACTCTCCCTCAACGAAAATACGGGTACATTTTATCTAAATTATTTCTTCCTCGTACCTACCCAATCAGTATAAATATGCAGACTACCTTAAAGTTTAGAAAGAGTGAAACACTTAAAATTGTAACAATAAAAAAGGCCCATTTATGTAGCCTAATATTCGACTTTATCTCCCACCTATAAGCCAATTTTCATAGGAAGGGCCTTTATATGACAGCTAGAAAAGTTAATAGCTCTACTTTCACGTATTCATACGTTATGTGATTTGATCCGAAAATGTCACTTTTGATACATAATATGATATCAGTACCATAACTAGCCGGTCCCATGGTGTAGTGAACAGTAGGCCTATATTTGGCTACGAGTCTAGGGGGCCCAGATTCGATTCCCAGCTGGTACCCTGGGTTTTCTTCCCTTAAGAGGAATGACCCCTATGGTCACCAGGGCTTAGTTATAACTAAGCTGAAGCTGGGTTAAGACTCACGCCGGCTCCATAACTTTATAATAACTATCATCACATAATATAATTGTGTTACGACGTGTGGACGACCTCTTATGTTGTGGCAATTCTCTGTGCCACCAGAGCGGCTAATTGTCTACACATAAGGTGACCGACCCTGTGTGTCATGTCCCTCCGGTTTATGTATGCCATACGATTAAAAATAGTACTTAAAATAAAACTGATAGTAGAGTACTAAAATATTATCAACTAAGGCCGTGAGAAATACTGTCAAAATTTTCAAAAAAGACTCGTTTTATGAAGATTGCACTGAAGCTATTCCACTCTAGTCCAGGTATTACTTGTCAACAATGGCGACGACTTCACTCCGCTCGTCTCGTATGCAAATCCCCTCTCCCCTGTGTTGACGGTTGCGAGGGCGCATGCTCGTCCCCACCTAGCTCGAGAGCTGGTCGAGATGACACTGTACTGTCCCAGGTCGCACGGTTGTGTCATTGCAGTGTCGCCCGGCCCCCTTCCCTTGCGGCGAGCCAATCATGAGGCGGAGGTGCGCGGTGGAACCCGCGCGCAGGATGACACTCTGTGACATCCACTTGGCGAGAGAGGGAGGACGGGCAGGTGACATCTCGACGCATGCGACGTAAACTCGGAGCTCATCCATAGCAGTGGCACAACGAGAACTTTATTTGTGGGAGGAGAGGAAGGGGCCAAGTGATGTATCGAAGTGACTATTTCTGTAGTTTTTTTGAAATGAGAGTTTTGGGGAAACTTTTAATGTGTAAGACTGTATATAATGTCCAATTTTCATAGAAAGGGCTTTTTTTTTAAATGATTAGTATTATATTTTTAGCACGTTATACTACCCGTTCGGGTTATATGCCTATGTACTAATTACACCAGTGGTTATAGGGATATTATATTAATAGGAAGTGTACCCGCATTTGCGTGGCGGGAAAGTGGAGAATCATTTTTGTAAAAAAAAAACTCAGTAAATTCGACCGAGCTTTGAACCTTGATCTCCTCATCATAGGCAGTTTAGTCTACTGCAATAGTAACGTATTAGACCACGCGACCACCGAAGTGGTTTATTGTATTATTATTTTACTAGTTTTTACGCCTGTCTAAGAAATTTTTATTATGATATATTAACCAACCTAACAAAACTTAACCTTCAAGTAATATGTGGAAAGTTGGGCTTTGTTTGTAAAAATGTATCCTATGCTTCCGTCAATTATTACATAATAGTGGATAAAGTGAGAGTGAATTAAATTAATTCTATTTTTCTCAAATATAAAAATAAGAAAGCTTGCTTCATTGGGTTCTGTCCCGTAGTCTAGACTTTTTGCTACGCGGGCCCACATAATATATTTTAACCGACTTAGCGGTCCAAAGTAACATTCAACTGTTCATCGAGTAGCATCATTTTTGTCCTGAACGCCTTAACATGCGCGAGTATATCACGAATAAATTTGTTTCGGAATTTAACTTTATATTCACTTGATTCATTCACATGGCTGGTCACATTTGCAAAACAAAAAAACATAACAAAAAAAAAACTTTTCCAAAGCCAGTCAGTGTTTAATAAAAGTGATTGAGGTTGATTCTTCACTGTGAGAAATGAATACATTTGTATGTAATAATTTATATTTATAATACATAGTCAATATAATTACTTATTTTTAAAATTATGTAACATCTTTCGTGACTTTCCTTTTATTGGTCCTTTTCCGGGAGACTTGGAACTACCTAAATATCGTCACACGTTGTTATGTTAAAGTTATAGGGAGTGAGGCCAGATGTATCTTACACCGTGGTTTGAGGTATTTAAGTGGGCCGCGGATTGTAGTTTGGATACCCCTGAAGATATTGACTATAAGTGTGCAATATTTCAGCCTTCTAGGTCAACGAGAGGCTTCTTGAGGGTGTGGAAACACATACACACACATCAGGAAATTATGTATATTTAGGTAACGATAGTAGGCTATCAAAAGTGAGAGCTGAAAATCACATGACCTGACTTATGCATACGTGAAAGTAAATCTGCCCTTTCTATATATAAAAAAAGTGAACTGTGTTTTGAATATCAAGTCAAAAGTCGTCTTAAGATAAATCCATGCATTCGACAAATTTCCAGTGCTTTTACTAAAGCTGCATCATTTTCCCAGCATTTATCAACATTAATTGCGAGCTTATGGGGGAGGGATAAGAGACAAACTTTCACACCCTAACCCCAAGAAAACTTAACCAAACCTTAACTTAACCAATTGATTGATTTGTAATATAATAATGGCATGTCTGGGCAACACCAACCGTGCCCAGTAGGGGAAAGATAAGCCAGTACTAATGTACTGTTGCCCAGAGAACGCCCGAATGTATTAGTCGTACTGTACATCCTTTTCGTGGAGGCTCTTTCCATGTCCCGATGAGGTGAGGGGATTATGATAGTGAATATGACGGGGTGTAGCATATTACGATCTTACACCTTATTTAAGCCTAATCAAACAAACCCTGGTGAGCATGGGAATATTTCCCTTTTCGAGAAAAATCCCCCGATACCAGCTGGGGTTCACACACGAGACGTTAAGGTTACACAAAGGTGACCTGGAGGTCTAGGGGTAAGGTGTCAGACCTCTATGCTGGCGGCCGGGGTTCAATCCTCGGTCCCGGCATGGATTTATCTGATTACCAAACCCTTCCTTCACCTCTGACAAGACATCTTGTGAATGTGGGGAATGCCAGGCCTCCACCGTGGTTCAGAATCCACGTTAAACTGTAGGTCCTTCATTTCATCTCACAATCACCCTACCATTGCACATTAGCGTAAGTGCGTATAACCCGAACGGGTAGTAAGACGCGGTGCTAATAATAATAGTAATAAGGTTACAGCCATGGGCTCTGATCACTACACCATGAGGCCGATTTCTGATTTGTTTAAATCTGGTGACTATAAGAATCCAATCTGAGTTTGTTGGTGGTAATACATTGGTATCGATTGATTGTGGAATATTCAAAACCCAAGAGACTTTTTTTGGTGTGACGTTATTTAAAAATGTAGGCTTAATGGATTTTTATTAGAAAGTAACACCTAACGTTTCAGCACCAAATTGCCATTTTCTAGCTTAAAGTTTTATAAATTATGTGGTATATTATAGTAAAATTAGGAAAATGTTCTATTCAGTAGTGTTTGTAATCGTGTTATATTTAATTAAAAGCATTTCAATAGAAATAAAAAAAACCAATCAATTTCCGCCTCGGTGGCGTAGTTAGCTAACGTGTCAGTCGTGTTGAGCTAGACCACCATGGACGGGGAGTTCAAGGTTCGAATCTCGGTCGGGTGAACTGAGGGTGGTTTTACCTAAATGGTTTTACACTCTCCCTCCACGCAAATGCGGGTTCACTTCCTCTAAATTCAACATTACCAATTCCTAATCCATTAGTGTAATTAGTACTTAAGCGTATAACCTGAACGGGTAGTAAGACGCGGTGCTAAATAATAAAGAAGATACATAGAGTCATGTTTTATAAGGAAATATTTAATCCAGATAGTATCATATTAGTTTTTAAAACTAGAATGATATACTATTTAAATGTTAGGTTATCTACAGTATAGTAATTACCTATTAATGTGAGCAGTCAGTTTTTAAATTAATTTGTAATCAGATTAAATGAGAAAATGGAGCTCGTCTTCTGGAGTAGACACTCTTAATATAGCAAGTTTAAGGAGGTGTGGGGACTATCAGTGACTTCCACTACATCTTTATTTATTGGCAGACACACAGGAATTATTTTGGTTTACGGGGTGTAGGGGCGTGTTTACAAGTGGGAATTGTATAAGAAACGTTATGAGTGTTTTGCAAAGTTCGGTAATAAAATGAAAAAAGGGGCGAATTTCTTAACATTGTATGTTTTTAGGAACCATTTAGATAACGTTTTCTTTAGAAGTATTTTTTTCAAAATTAAAATCTATTTTTTTACACAGTTTACAATATGTACCAATAAATATAAAATTTATAAAAATATAAAACTTATAAATTAGTTACCTTCAAGCCCAAATGACAGTACAGACACTGTAAACATATACACTCACCCCCTCTACTGTGTTTCTGAGCCATTAGCTCGAATGTTGGATAAGTGCCAATAAAAGGTAGATCAAGTATAGTTTTAGTCTATATGAAGTCAAAAATTATCGAGGCTTGGGCGGTCTGAATAATAAAACAAACAAGTGTTCTAGCCAATGTAAAAAAAAAATTGATTCTTAGACTAAAATAATAGCGACCCAGGTCATACTTAAATGAGCTCCACAGTTCTAGAAAAAACGAAACTACCGATAGGAACATGACTATGACCTGTCCGATTACGGTCATATAAGTTCAACTCATGTGTGGCTGTCGTGTAGAGCCTACAGCCTACAATCATGTGTTATATAAACCTCTCCTGTGAAATTCTCCACGTTTGCGTGCAAGATATCGGCGGACGAGAAGACATCATCACAAAACCAACTCTTTTTTTTTTAGAGCTTTAAGAAGGGGAAGAAATAAAGAAAGAAGAAAGAAAAAACCAGTAACATATTAGTGGCAGTAAGATGTTCCCATGGTCAAGCTTCCATCTACTCAATTATGCAGATTCTTGTGTTCTTTGACCACTTGGGTGAGAAAGTGAGAGTTCTTTCTTACCTTCGGGTTTATATAACCCTAGAGGAGAATGCGTATAGTACGATTCCAGTAGGAAGAAACTTTTAGAAAATACCAACTTTTTTCGGTCAATATTGATAACATATTACCATCTTATTTTTATTTATTTAAATATCTTTATTAATTTGGTGAAGTTAAGGTGTAACACCTTGCCTTATAATTAACCACGTTACTATTTTATTAATAATTAGTTTATAGTTATTTTAAATTCTAAATAATTAGCATTAATAATGAAACAAATAATAGAACGGATCTTAAAAACTAAATAAGCAGCAGTAATATCAATTTAAATAAACCAAACACAAAATCATTCTCTTATAAACAATAAGAAGGCTTATCTCATTCATATACCATATTATTCACTATCCTAATAAATTATTTATACAACAAAATTTATTTAAATTTACATAATTAAAAAAAAATAGAAAACTCCCACGCACACATTTGTATATTTCAACTTAATAAAAATTCAAGACAAAAGCTCAAAGTTATGTTATTATTTTATAAATTTAGATAATTATTTTTTGTAGGCAGTTAGCGTGGTCTAATTTCTTATATTAGCAGGTAAATTGCTGTATACCCTTGATGTCATTACAGTGAAGGACAGAGAATAAGACTGGGATTTGTGAAGGGGTATACAAAGAACGTAAGAATCGCTAGCACGTGTATTGAGCCAATATTGATTTATTTTTTTGTGCAATGAAACAGGGCTAGTAAATAATCAGGTGTGGATACTTCGATATATTATAAACATATCTGCAATATCTCACTAAATATGACATATTTCAATTTTTATAGCGGCTAATAAATAGCATTCTACACTCACAAGTGTTTAAATGACATCTTTGACATAAATATAAATGAATTCAAATATGTGAGCATAAAAATATAGTGTGTGCTTTTTATCCTCTCTCTAAACCTTTATCATTACCAAGTTTCAACTAATGGATAATTCAAAAATTATAAGTAGTGTTATGTGACAGTAACAAAATCCTAATTTTTGAATTTAGCTTGGTTTTATTTTTTGCATATTTCAAGTTACCTACATTTCGACTTTTCGCATTTAAAAAGTGACCTTTGCTCTCCCCTAGTTATTTTATAGATATTGTTAATATATATATATATATATATATATCAAAATTGGCAGCTGCAGATCACATGACCTGACGTATGAATAGGTGAAAATAGCTTTAGTAATTTTCTAGTTGTCAGATAAGGCTCTTCCAATGAAAATTAGACTGTAGATATCTCTTCATCTAATGATTATTGTGTTCACATAGGAATTATATGATCTGAGTAGTGATTTCTGTATGTGTGAAAAAAACCTGTATGGCGTGTTGAGGAGAGCTGTCAGAATAATCAGAGCTTGTTAAAACTGTAAGTGTGATATGCTATCACCCACTCGCTCCCCATTTGATCAATCATGCATAGGGGCGTATGCAATAACGATGCTTAGCATGGTCGGAGTACAAATAAAGTCTAAGACCTGCAGATTTGCTTGTTAGGATGACTGAGAGAATATGTTCTAAGAAATGATGAAATAAAGTTAGTTTGGATGACGTCTGGATTAAGTCTGATTCCGAGCAAGCTTCTACAAACATCCGGCGATCTTACTGAAGATGGCGTGGTATGCATGGACTATCGAGATGGCACGTATTTTGATCTTGCCTTGTTTTCGCGACAGAATATAACTGTCCTGTGAATCGATAAGCCAACTAATCAATTACTACATATCAACATAATATAACAGATCCAAAGGTAAGGCCTATGAATGTATATCCTGGTCAAACCACACGCACCTTTTGGAAATTACTGGTAGAATTAAAATTTCTGGTTATTTATTCACACGCTCTTTTCTTCACTGCTGTAGTCAAAACTTAGTTTACTATATTTTATATGATCGTATGATCTGTACCAATAGATAGATTGGCTCTTTCACCGAAAACAGAATTTTTCAACTTTTCTGCCATTTTTTAAAAAAAATCCGTTTATGATCATTTTTGCTAACTTTATGAGCAAAATCGCCACTATAGAAGGCAGTGGATGTATTTTTATTTTTTTTCGCTGAAGTGTGGTACTTTAGTGTAAAATTTAATCACGTGACTGCTAGGCAGACGTTCTAACAAAGCATATGATTGACTTGATTTAGACTTTACTTGTGCTTGAGTAGTACTTAGGATTTTTTTTAGAATAGTTCTTTCATACCACCAATAGTCTCTGTTTTAAATGCCTCACGCGAGAAAATATTTCCGTTAATAATTATCCAATCAGTGTATTACTATTTATTGATGAGAGCACATAACATTCACGCTTTAAATAGCTATGATTACCAAGGCTGAATTGTAATAAAATTAAAATGTTGAAACCAGTGGTATTGACTCTTATTTTTTAAATCAAAACTAGACTATGATAAGTACTTGGAACCTCAGGAAATTCCAAGGGTCCTGTAATGATCTCACTACAGACGCACTATAAGCAGTTAGCTGTTTACTCTCTTTGAACATTAATCTGTGATAATCTTTCTAGACCTTAAGGTGTAATATTAACGTGTATTTAATTGTGCACTATTGTATCTCATTGTATTTTTGTGTCATATAAAATGTTTTACTCGAACTAGTAATCTTGAAGTTTCATAGTGCATACACGAAAAGAACAGAAGACTCTACAAATACCTATAAAATTAATATTTTATAGAATCTTAGGCTCTAAGCCTCCTAACAGAGAGTTATGCAATCTACTAGAAAAATATACACTTTCTATATAAGTATTTTCTGCAGTAGCCACTTTTGCAAGATGATGTAGTTTTTGGCAGATTATATCAATTTTTACAGCAGTAAGCTAACTACAAATAACTCTGACATAGCTCCAACATAATACGATATATATATATATATATATATATATATAAGTGCATAGGATAGTTTTGGGTATATAACAAACAAATTATAAATGGCAAACGATGAAATAATGTAAACATATTCAGTTTAAAGTAAAAAAACTATATAGAGGACCATAAATTGTCTAAAGTAATATTGTTGAATAAGCCTTTTGACATAAGCCCCTATTGCATGTATAAAATAAACTTGAGCAACATTTTATTAATGTCAGGTAAAGTTGAATAAACGTTTAGATGAATAAATTCATTCTAGTATTTACTATAAGGCATTCAATAGTAATTGTGTAAGTTTATTATTTAAACTAGCTATTAGCCTGACATTTCTACTCTGACAAAATGAAACACCAACAGGAATTATACATTTTAATTTTTAAAAGAGTAACACCATTTGTTTTAAAAATTGGTAACAAATCCATCCATCGGTAATTTTAATAAAAGCACAGAGCATTAATTTTGAGATTTAATTAGGTTGAAAAATCTCATAGGCACTGGAACCAAACTTTTGATATTTCAGTCAGTTTACCACAGCCCTACCATCGAGGTATTCAGGCTAATTTTATATTTAGGATCTTTAATAACTTAATATTTTAGAGAATAACTTTTTTAATTAGGACTATATTGTAATAGTAGTACAAAGCTAGACTTAGAAGGTACCAAAATAAATTTTATTCTTAACCTAATAGTCCAATTACAGGATCTAAGTAATATTATTATATTGGCAAAAATATCCATTCAATATTGACCAAATTAAACTATATTGTTTGTAACTTTACATAATAATTGATACTGTTTATCAAAAGTAATTATTACCAAACTTACCATTTGTTGTATTAATATATTGTAAGTCCCCTGGTTGACATTTGAAACTGTTAGATAAGTAACAACGTTTTTGGAATTTGCATGGTTGCAAAACTTTAAACCAAATCTTCTGGACCTACTCCACAATTTAGGGGTCCTTTTTTTACTTTAAATAAGTTAAATAATATCGTGACACATGCTACAACTTTTTCTGTGATACATTAACTAACAGTATTTGGTTTTTATCATCTTCCACAAACCTTGTCTACGAATTTCTTATGAATCTGACGGTTTATATTTATTAACCCTCCCTCATTTTATTTTAGCACTGCGTTTTACTACCTGTTTGAGTTGTACACAAATTACTAGTTAAGCTAATGTGTTAGGGGTGAATAAGTTTAAATTTAGTTTAAGTGTGCCCACATTTGCGTGGAGGGAGAGTGTAAAATAATTTAGGAAAAAAAACCTCAGACGTGTGGCAATTAACTCTCTAGTTTCTAATGCCTTAGATTGAATAAGTAAGTGACTTCTGAATATGTGTTTTATAGTTCATCCTCTTTTTCTTCTTTCATTAGTATTTATAGCTTCAGTTGCCGCTAGCCGGGGCTAACACAAGAATATAATTGAATACAGAACTATTAAATTACTGGCACACTGATCGTGCGTGCCGGCTGTAAAATGCAGACCAGGGCAGTTGTATGTTGTATAGTTGGAGGTAAGGGATAGGGGTGGCTTTAGGCCCCTCCAATGACCCTCCCGGGTTCGTGACAAGGTGCGCGTCTTGATTATTCATATTCGACCAGAAGCGTCGTCAATGGCTCTAAGGGGGAACAATTAGCTATGAACCTATTGTGGACCAACAAGACATTAATTTTAATTAGTTTTTCCACCTTTAATACTAAATAGATCTAGGTAATTAGCACTTGGGAGTATCTAACCGTAATATTCTCTAAACGGCTCGAACTTATGAAAGATGTCATGCCTATGGTAGTGATTCGAACAAGAGATCAACGCCTTAAGAGGTGACTATCGGCACATAGAGCTAAGGTAGGATGGAAAGAAACGTGAGTTGAAGTTTTATAAAAAAAATTGTTGAAATCAATCAAATACTTCTTCAGTAAATGCCCTTAGTTTAATTTTCAATGCATGGCAATACAAACCGTTCTTGAATATTGGTCATGAGCATAGGGGAATTTAAAGACAAACCTTTTGAATTAAGAGAAAAAGTCGTCCTCAAATTCCGCGATATTTATGACAAAATGTTCAAGAGCTATTAAGATTATTTTGTGTGTAAAATTTTTTTTAAAAAGACGCATCTACTAAAGCAATATTCAATATATTTTGTCCATTTTTTTACATAAAAAGGAAAATAATACTGACCTTAGTATATAGACACTACCTTATATTTTCCATTTTACTTTAGATTAGAATTTATCAATATCCACGAATATTTTAGAAAATTTGCTAGAATTGGGTAATGATAATATAAATCTAATACTTTGGTAAGAGGTTAAACAAAATGAGAAAATATTGTTTGCATTTAAAATATAGTTTGATCTGTATCAAGCAATCATTTATAAATATTAAATTTAAGAGGATGACATAATTGAGTTAATTTAACTTACAATCTTAAATTTATAATTCATCATTGAGTGCTTGATTCAGATTAAATAATATTTAAAATGTGACAAGCTTTTAACTTTAGTACGAGTAATATGTATTTCAGTTTTTTCATTTCTTATCAAAGTCTTAAAAAAAAAAATTTGATAAACTAATAAAATTATGTAAAGTTTGTGGGTTTTATTTTTAAAACAAAAACTAAACGATTGGTATGACGTATTAGTTTTGTTGAAATGAAAACCTATTTCTATTAATTTGGTTCTGTTATTTTCCCAAAGTCGTAAATTAGTGCAATGGCGCCTTGTTTTAGCGTTTTTATACGAATTCAATCATAATAAATCTGCCTACTGAGCTTAAGGATACCGGTTTGATTCCTGGCGTGGCCATTTTTTTAATCATTGATGAGGTTGGTGTTCTACCTTTTACATTGATGAAATAACGGATGGGGAGGCTGGGATCCGTTTTAGATTTAAAATTGCTGATAAGTTGTGTACTTTAATATAATCAGTCGGTACAGATAGTGCACATTAAATACCCCAAACAAACAAAACAATTGTAATAGTAGTATACTACAATCCAGCAAGCTTGCCCTCAGATACACTAAAACACACACACATATTGGTGAAGTAAAGTGTTCTCAATCATGTGACAGAGTTTAGAAGAATGTCATGCAAAGGAAGAATTAGTGCCTACCTCTATGTCATGGCAGAGGTTCTGTAATAGTAATTATATATTCATAAATTTTCAAACCTGATGCCTGGTCTAGTCTGGTTTACCAGTGATGGGATGGTCAGGTTCGAGCCCTGGCAGAATGTGGGCTATAGGGGATAGTTTTTCCTAGATGGTTTTCCATTCTAGCTCCACGCACAGCAAATCCTCCCTTTCTTCCTTATTCTACTTTCCTTATCCCTTCAAACTTAGTGTGAATATGCGGATATCCTGGATGGGAAGTTAGTTGGACATAGTGCAAAAAAAACATTTTCTGGCCACCCATCCATGCAGCCATCTTAAACGTTGAGAGGAAATATTTATTAATTATATTTTAACAACTCGACCCTAGAAATGGAGGTCCTTTTAAAAGGTTCATCACGAAGAACTTGAAACTGTAGTTTCAACTCTTTTTTTTTCCTCCGACTCAACCATCAAAATAACACCGAAAACTTTTTTGATACTTCAATCTCTCCATCTTTCTGTAAAATAAACAGTTTTGTGTCGTTTGAAGTCATGAAACATTAAAAAAACCTAGTCGTTACCATCTTTTATTCTCTCTCTCGTAGCATAATAGACTTTGTAACGAAAATGGAGAAAGGTCCTTCAAAAACTTCCGACTGTTATAAAAGTTATTAAAAGTTAGCGTGTGTGTTTCTCCTGCTTGAAATATTATGTTGTATGAGGAATGAGAATTAAAAAAAACTTTTGTTTTTAATTTAAGACTTTTGAAGTAGGTTACGCTGTTAGACGCAACAGACTTGTTTCAAAAGTTAGACTTCCAGACCTAATGGTAGAATGGTTCTAATACATGACTTTTATTTATTATATAATATAAGTAAATGTTTTATAAGTTTCATAAATTAACTTTTAGGTCGCATATTTGATTCTCAACTTTTTATATAGAGCCCATAATGTGTTCACACGTGAGTAATATTCTGCTTTTAAATAGGCCAAATAGATTAAAATTATTGATTATTTGTATCATTTCTATCAATATACACATAAACCCTTGGATATGTGGTAAAATAAATAGTACGACGCAATTGTACCAACTTTATCATAATAGTGTAGCTTATTATACTCGTAGCTTGGAACAAAAGTTTTAAAAATTGATTTTTATTAAATTACCCATAAGTAAGTTTCACCCATAAAAAAACCCATTAATATGTTAATCACAATAAATACTTTTAATATATAAATCTTATATCAAATTGTTTAAATGATTCTTTTTTTCAATAGAATTTTTTATACAACTTAATTGTGAAGAAAAACCCTCCGAGAATGGGTTTTTCTAACTGGTTTCTCCCTCTTCCTCCACATAAATTCGGGAATATTCCATTTATATTTTACCTTATTCATCCCTAACATATTATCATAATTAATATAATATGCGTGTATCCCGAATGGGTAATGAGAGGCAGGGTGAAAAACAAAATAGGTTAGACTCGAGGTAAGCCAATATTTTACGGATTGGTTTTTAGTGTGTTTGTTTTAGGGCTATTTCATACAAACATTGTATTTATTTTTATTTATTTATTTGCAGCGCATATTATTAATGGCCATCCTGGTTATTTGCAATTAATTACACTAATGGGATAAAAATGATTGAAGGGAGAACTTAAGAAGAGGAATTGTACCGAATTTGTATAGAAGAATAAGGGGGAGGGGGCGTAAGCCTTTAATAAATAATACCTTCTATACACCCTGACGGGATTCAAATACCGACCGGCGAAACAAACAGGACAAACTTGACGTTTGGTCCACGTACCCATCGGCACGGGTAAAACATAGTTTATAATTGATTTTTTTAAATGCAAAGTAGAGCTAACTGAAGTTCACCTGAACCTGTAGACGAGCCTGAAGTTTCTACAAAGTCCCTGGGGGAGGGGCCGCCATTTTGTTTACCTGAGCGCCAATTGTTCGTGTCACGCGAGTTAGTCCCTTGTTCCTCCCACGGTGGGGGTGGAGTGTGATATCCCGAAATAGTCCCGAGGGGAGTAGAAGAGTTGCGTGTCGCATGCGAAAATCTGTGTGAAAGTCCAAACGGTCCCTGTATATTATGCTTGTTGTCTTATCTCTTCTCTTCTGGTAGGGGAAGTAAGTGGGAGCGTGGGGGAGGCCAATATTACCTCATAGTCACGATACTAACGTGCGGACAATACTGAGCATACATCACACACTTTCAGAGGAAAAAAGGACTAAATGAACCAGGATCTCCATCGGAAGGAGTCAGGTGAGTATTAAGAGCATTTAATAATAATAATAATAATAATAATAATAATAATATCGTGCCTGGACTACATTAATCTGTAACTCAGTTTGCGGAAAGATTGGGCAGTATTAATGTATCGTTGCCCAGGGTATACCCGAAAGTACTACTCATGTGATCATCACGTCTGATTCTAGCCCAGCATTCTGAGGCTGTGTGCCAGGCATTCATAGAAAAAAAAGGCTATTGGGCGTATTTATAGTCTTAGATTCGGGAGTTAGCCAATTACTCAGTAAAATAATAACAAGCGGTTCATGTTGAGTGTAGGATTGGTTAAAAAAGTAAGCAATGTGGAGGAAGGAATAATAGAACAAATATAATGTGATAAAATATCTAGTAGACCCAAACAGGATTATAACTTTTTCTTCTAAAGTAAGAGTTAGAAAAGTAACCAAAGCGCTAAGTCTGGCGGTATCAAATATATATAACGTGAATGAATTAAATAAATTTTTAATAAATTGATAAAAGAGTAAAAACATGGTTCTATATTATTCTCCTCTCCCATCTTTCCTTACCCATGTGTAATATTTGTTCGATTTTTAGATAGAAACTTCTAGAGGGTAAACGTTTGGTAAAAGTTGTTTAAAGCCCTAAATTTGGAAGCTCACAGGTGCCCAACAATCATGATCCAATCATGGGAAAAAATAAAAAAGTTATTTTTTTACAACTTGAAAATTGTATGATGTCAATTTTGTTTTCCAACACTTATAAATAGGTTTAACAGATAAGGTATATAGTAAATATAAAAACATTTACCCTTATTTTTTCGAATACAATATTTAAAAATAATTATTTAAATACAACTTTTAAATTGATTATTATTATTTGATTGTTGTCAAGAGAAAAATGCCAAAAACCCTATTTATAAAAGTTTTATGATCAAAACGTTATACTCTATCTAGTATCTCAATTAATCGGCCGTAAGATGGGCTCTAAGGGATTTACAACCATCCAACAAAGTCAATTCTATAAATTTAAAAAAAAATCCCCACTTAAACATAAGCAATAAAAAAAATCATGGGGAGTGGAAATATCTTCGTAAACTTCCCTACGGTGGCCCGTATTCATCACGATACTTTATTTCTCTTGCCCTTCATCCTCTACAGTTCACCGACAAGGTCGCACCCCCCGCGAAGAAGTCGGCCTGAGTGACATTTTTTCTATCTGTGATTGTGTTGGTGGTGATGGTACCTGCGCATGAGCACACGACTGGCTCGTGCTGGGCCGACCGTCCTCTGTCAAACCTTACCTTTTTATTGTCCTGTTTCATTGTGTGTGTGTGTCCACAGCCGCTCTTAGATACATCATCAAATATAAAGTTACCCGGAGACAAGAAATGTGTCTCTGACGCCGACAAGCTTTGTGGGAGAACCATACAACTGGCAGGGAACAAGAATGGGGCTTATAAGAAATTGCAACTTATTATTTACATTTTATTTTCTTATCGCTTGCCACAAGGGGTTTGCCAACTAGACATTCCTGGTGTTCTACTGACAGTGGCGGATATGTAACCGTTTTCTGAGGTTGGATCACAGTATAGGTGCAGCTACTTCACACCAATAAGACGAGGTGATGATAATTATGATTATTAGGTGCCAGTAGAAGTCTTAAAGCTAACTTAAGCCTAATAAACCAGACCATGGCAATGATAGAAACCATTTTCCTTCGGGAAAAATACCTATAATACAACCGGTAATCAAACTCGTGATCTCTAGATTAATAGCCAGGAAAGCTGGTCACTAGACAAAGAGACCAGCCCTTTACAAATTACAGTTATTCAAAGTGGCGTGACGTGGAATGTTGCCAGAGTAAGCAGAGTTGATTTAAACTGTAGGCTTACACTCATTGGACAAAAATACTTTCTTATGTAAATTAGATCCTATACATAGTTAGTCAAGTGAGGGGAGAAAAATTTGGCAGTTGTAATTTTAACCAGCTCTGCTTTCCCTTGATACACTCCACAATATGACATTGGTCCATCAGTCCTGGTTTAATAGAGGCTTCTATCAAATCTGGCACATTTGAGTTTCTTAGTATTCGTGATATAATACTGCAGCACAAAACTATGAAATTACATGGAAAAAATAACATATATCACATATAACTGTTTAAATATAACAAATAAACATCACAACTATATATGGTTGGCCCACTAATATTATTTTACTAACTTATAACTATTGCTAAAATAAGAGAGAGAAAAGAGCTGATCTATGAATTCATAAAGGTGATGTTGTAAATTACATTATTGTGTTTTACATAGAAAACCATTTTACTACCTTATTATATTATTATTATTATTATTATTATTATTATTATTAGCACCGCGTCTTACTACCCGTTCGGGTTGTACGCACTTACGCTAATGTGTAATGGTAGGGTGATTGTGAGATGAAATGAAGGACCTACAGTTTAACGTGGAATCCGAACCACGGTGGAGGCCTGGCATTCCCCACATTCACAAGATGTCTTGTCAGAGGTGAAGGAAGGGATTGGTAATCATATAAATCTGTGCCGGTACCGAGGATTGAACCCCGGCCGCCAGCATAGAAGTCTGACACCTTACCCCTAGACCACCAGGTCACCTTACTACCTTATAAAATATTGTTTATTTAGTTATATTTTTATAACATTGGAACATATTTTATTATGAAGAATTTGTTTCTGAATAGGCAAAAATATAATCATAAAAGGTTAAGGTTCGGTCGTTTCATGACCAGGTTTATCAAACTATGAATGAAGAATCGCCCTGAACAAGGGACGATTCTTTGATGCCTCAGTGGTAGAGAAAGTCTGCGCTAAGATAAAGGTCTTGGGTTTGAGTTCCATACCCGATTGTAATTTGTATACTATATTTAATTAAATTGAAATATTTATCCATATACGGCTGTAGTCTATCCGTTGTCAAAAGCTAATATCTAATTTCTTTTATTCGAATAACCAAAGCACATTTACAATCTAAAATAATGGAAGTACTTAAACTTATAATTCAATATGGATATAAAATATTTTAAGCCTTAACCATGATCATTGAGGCATCGTGCTTTAGACTACGACCAATATATTCAAATAAGTTTGGGTTAGAAGAATGGGGAAATCAAACTTTAGTCTTTGCCTGATGTAAAAACAAGAGACGCTACGCACTGTCTCACGTACAAACCTATGCACCTCTTTAAACCATATTAGTAGTGTTTACAAAACTTTAAAACTAAAATTTATATATTTTACAAATGTTTGTCCAAATTGAGCCCGATTGAGCCTCTTTATTGTAAGGTTGCTTAATTATTTTCTTATACTTCATCTATAATTATTATATACGTTTGATCGCTACAAGTATAAAATCTATATTAGTATCATAATTTCATAGTATCTAAAATTATGAAAAACTTAAATAATTTTATTAATAAATATGAACCAAAGAGCGATTAACTTTATTTAAATTTCAAGAAATTATGGTGTCAAATTGTATTAGAGAAAGATGCTTCCCTTTAGTGAGAGAATGTTCGCCTTTATATTAGTGAGAGTAAGTTTGCCTTTCCATTAGTGAGAGAAAGTTTGCCTTCCCGTTAGTGAGAGAAAGTTTTTTTTTCGTTAGTGATTAAAAAAAGTTAGCCTTTATATTAGTGGGAAGAAGTATGCCTTCCCGTTAGTGAGAAAATGTCCTTATATTAGTGAGAGAAAGTTTGCCTTCCCGTTGGTGAGAGAAAATTTGCCTTCCCGTCGGTGAGAGAAAGTTTACCTTTCAGTCGGTGATAGAAGGTTTACCTTTCCGTTGGTGAGAGAAAGTTTGCCTTCCCGTTGATGAGAAATAATCTACCCCATAATGATTGAAGATAAAAATTGAATTCATGCTGATGTGAGGGAAAAAATTACTTTCTTGATGATGAGGAAAAGGATGCTTTCCTGCCGATAAGAACATGTAGTCTTCAATCTTATTGGGAAAAGGTTTCCCCATAGTTGTGAAAAAAGTTTATTCCCTGTTAATAATAAAATTGTTATTTTTCTGTTGGTAAGAAAAATATTGTTTTTCTGCTGGTGAGAAAAGGTTTAAATATCTGCTAGTGATTAAAAGGATGGCTTGAGTAAAAAAAAAGGTTGATATTCATACTAATGAGAAAAGGGTTAACTCTTTGTATATCTTAAAAGGGTTTTTCTGAAGCTATTGATAAATTTTCTTATTAGTCATAAAATGGCTGCCATTTTATAATGTTGAGAAAAATATTTACTTCATATTGATGAGAAAAAGTATAGTGATAAAACCAGATTAAGCTAAGCTCACGTTTACAAGAGAGCGCCGTGATAAATCAAGGCTATGCAACCCAACGTGAGACATGTACGTTGAGATGCCTATACACATTATCTAACGGCGTCAGGGTACACATTTTTGTCCGTTTTACAGCACTATTCCAACACATGAGTATACCGGAAGTCCCATGATCAAAGTATAGTCATATCGATGCATATGCTATCTATTAATTATTTAGCCGGGATCTGATCAGTAATATACTGTATATATTTTTATTGAGAGTAGTCGAGCGTTAATTTCCCAAGATGTAGAACTATTATTCAACTGATGTAAAGAAACACCAAACGATCCATGCCATTAAGATAATTCCGAAAAATTGTGATTACAGTGTATACTTATTATTTTAAAATCAGTTAACTCATTTTTGTTTATGATGTGAACATAATTTTATTCGATGTTTTTTCACGAAATGCGCTAATAGGCAATGTTCAAAGTTTTATTCAAAAAAATAATGGCAAAGGTATATATGCCAGCGGTATTAGACCTTTTTTGATCACGTATCCCCAGATATAATTTATCTATAACTTTGTACCCCCAAAGTTGTTGGTGTAGAATGCGAGTTATATTCTAAAATCTATATATAAAATAAAGTCATCCAAAACAATGAAATATATAATTGTATGGATTAGTGGTTATTAAACTTGTGTTTGTGGTACACTTTTGAATAATACAATTTTTGGAGGCAAATTTTAAGGAATTAAAGAGCGAGCACGAGTTTAAAAAAAAGAAAGTTTGGGAAATTTGAAAAAATAGCCTGTTAATTAATACAATTTAATTATATATTTAATAGTTTGCATTATTGATGGTTTTTTAACTTCTTAAAGTAAAATATATATTAATAATAAACCAAAGTTTGGATTTTAATGTGAAACTTGAAATTTGTTTTGTTGTTGTTTTAAAGTTATCCCTGTAACTTTTATGGCGTATAAGCTATAAGGTGACTCTCATCTAGGTTTGCGTTCGTTAGATTTTTGCATTTGATGTTTGCAAGAGGTAGGAATTTTAGTTTTTAGAGCTGTAAATTTTACATATCACTCGAAATTGGTGGCACACTTTTGAAGGGTTCGCAGCACACTATTTGAGAACTATTGGTAGGCATAAGTGTATACATATTTTTTTAAATTTTACATTACCCCTAAGATGTCCTCGGGTGCTCCCGGAGCTACGCAATCCCCAGGTTGAATAACATTGGTCTGGATAGTTTCATTTGGAAAGTTGATTGGATATTGTACTTGGAGAGGTAATTAGGTATTGCACTTGAGTTGATCATTAGGTATGGTGCTTGGAAAGGTCGTTAGGTTTTTCAATTGGGAAGGTCATTAGGTAAGCCTATTATAATTGTAAGAGGTAATTTTAAATATAGTATTAAAGTAATAAAAATAAAAATGTTATGGGATCCATTATTTGAAAATATTATTCACCAAAATCAACAAAGCAATCGCAAAGCAAGTCAAAGTCAATATTGTCTTTCAAAAGTTATTCGGAGGTACTGTACTTGGACCGATATAATTAATCATTAGATTAAATAAGCGTAGTTAAATTATACCTTGGGTATAGTTTTAACACAAAGATTTAAGAAATAGTTGTTTTTTTGTTGCATAAGTAATTTGAAGCTACTTCATAGAACGTAGTTTCAATCCATCTTTTTTATTTGGAGAGGAGGTTGAAGACATCATGTCCTGCCACTCGCTCAGGCTATTCACATTCTTACAATCAATACTAATGTAGGCCTATAATATTATTAGGTGTATACTTTTACTGAGGTTAATATTTTCCCCAGAAAATGTCACTTCTATCTGAAGTAGAGGGACATGGTCGTGTACTCAAATCCTTGTTGATTAGAAGTATTCGAAACTTTATACTAATATGATATACTTAGAGAGTTAAAATGTACCTGGTATGAAAACCAAACGCATTATAAATTATTTTGCAGGGACCAGATTTTTTTTTAAGTAAGCACATTAGAGTTTAGTATACCAGAGTTGTAATATTAATCACATACTGTTTATAAATGATGACATGTTTTAAAACCAACTTGCTGTGCACCATTAAGAACCACTAATAGGAATTCTCACTAATCCTCAGACCTGCATCAGTCAAAATGTCGACTGGATGCTGTTTATTAGCCTGTCCAGGCACTTAAGCCCTTTTCGGTCTGGACAATTTCTCTCATCTCCAGAACCCGTGCTGTCATATTTTTACCTGGTCCTCGTCCATTTCTGGGGCTAGGGACTTGTAATTTCCCCTCTCGGCAGGGTTCGTTCACAAAGATCCACGCTCGGCCATCCGTCTCCACGTGTCTCGCCCTCCCCCTGTCTCCACCCCACCCCTCCTCCCCCGGGCCAGCCACCCCCTACCATCCCTTACAAAACAATATATGTATATACACACACACGGTCCTTTCGTTTCTGTATCCCCGCTTAGCCCTGTAAGTGCTCGTTGTTTCATGATTATATAAACAAGGCGTCTGTACCAGCGGCTGAGAGGATCAGAGAGGTCAGCTTCAGATCCAGGGGACCCTCGTTCAGTGATTAGATTAAAACAATTTGTTTCTAGTATCAAGTGATTCAGTGAAAATATTTAAGTGAAACCCCCGCAGTTAAGGATCATACTTTGAAAGTGTTGATAGCATAGACATTTCCACTCCTGGAAAAATTACAAACCTAACAATATTCTTTGTATGCATTCAATAGTGGATCAGAATAATTGAAAAAAATGCTCTTATACCATCTAATAATAAAAAATTGTCCGTAGTTTCATAATAAAATATGTATGGAAATAAATGAATAAAAGGTCGGAATAAATCTTACAGTGTTGCCACACTACATACAGAAAAAAATAATCCTTAAACTGGTAAAATATTTCTGAAGGTATTTAATAATGTAATCCCGGATACATTTTAGGACCTTTTATAATGTTAATAAAGGCTATCTTGTTTTAGAAACAAATAAATATTATAAAAGCCTATATAAACAAGTCAATTAGGGACTTACACTAAGGATTTGAGAGAATGTGACTTGTATGTACCAGCTTTAGCGTGGCTAGAAAATAAAAAATCACATTTGTAAAACCACATCCAGTCCACTAAGATATTATTTGCATATTTGGACCTTGATCTCTTTATCAACGACAGTCAAGTTCAATGCAAGACTAACGTCTTAGAGCACTCACCCATTGCTGCAACATCAATAAATATCAATTTTAAATATTAAGACATCCAGCAATATCATCCGCTCTCAAAAAGTGGTAAAAAATATTATATACATATATTGTCATGAGTTAAGGAATCTAATGTACTCTCGTTTATATCGTTGAATTGAGGTTTTTACGTTATAATAAGGGGGAGTTAGCACTTTGATTTTAGAGATAAAAACATAGTTTGAAATCTGGAGAAATGGGACGTCTATTGAAAATTGGTTAGAATCAATACAGTTTTCCGTATGTAATTAATCAAACTTTCAATTTATTGTATATTTTAATTTGAAAAGTTTAAAAAAACTTGTTAAAAATTGAAACACATTTGAATCTCTCACATGCCAGTTGTAATGCGTTTAAAAACTCTTATGAATCAAGATAAAAAAAATTAATTCAGTAAATGTTTTGAACAAATTATATTATGTTGAAAACGTATATCCAGGTATGGTATCTGAACCTGGGCTGCTAAGCTACGTTAATTATTATATCCATAATCAGGATGAATTTAATAATGCAAAACACATGTATTTTATTTACTTAGGGAAAAAGAAGTATGGTTTCTTAAGGGGGCTGCCTACCAGGGCACTAAGTAAGACGCGTTGCAGACTTCCAGAAATCTGGTGTTATTTAAGAAGCAGGGTTTGTTTCAAAATAATTATGATCTAAGCAAAAATTAAGGTGAAAGTTGTGGATATGTTTTATAATTTAATATTCTTATCACCATTTCTTTCCATCCATTCGAGCTATACGCTTATGTATGACATACTAATTATGCCAATGGATTAGGAATTAAGAGGATTTAATCTAGAATAACTGTACCAGAAAGTCTGTGGAGAGAATGGGAGACCATCTAGGAACAGCCAGCCTCATTACACCAAACCGGGATCGAGCCACGATCTTCCCGTCATCGGCATTCTAGTATATTACTAGAGTAGCATCTTAGACTATGCGGCTATCGAAGAGGATACAAATAATTTAAAAAGATAGCTAAAAGATAAAATTAGCTCATTTTCAACTAAGTTTCACGTGAAAGGTGAGAAAAATGCAAAACTGCCATTCCGAAAAGAAAGATCGCTGTGTAACGATATTTTCCTTTAAGTAACTGCTGCCCTTAAATACTAATTATATTAACTGTGTGGCGATTTCTATTAGATAAAAATAATAATTTTTTATTAACTTAGAATATAAAATTTTCTATTCCACGACTATCTATACAAATATATTTTCCTCCTATTCAAGCTTAACTCAAAGGTTTAAAAGAGTTACAATCGTTTGGGATCAAAACCATCAGGTCTCGAAATAAATCTCATAATTAACTTAGCTTTGTACTGCATGTTTGCACCATGTACATTTAATAACATTAATGAGGTAAAGCTTAAAAAAATATAATTGAAAGGAACTGTACGCATATTGGCATGGAGGGAGATTGTGAAACCATTTAGTTAAAATCACCCTCGGCACATCCAGCCAGGATTCGACCCTCACTCTCTTTTACACTCTCACCCTTCCTAACCCCCCAAAAAGGAATTATATGAGCTTGACATTTGGCCCCCGCGTCCCAATACGGTTTCTTAGAATACTGAAAAATGGTTAGTATAGTGTACCCTATCCAAAATTTTGTTTTTAAAATTTTAAAAAAGTTTTATTTTGAAAATAAAATTGGATAAATTGAGTAAT
>CABFOW010001496.1:123387-144733 GCA_902141385.1 Timema californicum
GGGGGGGGGGGGATCTAAAAACATTCTTAAATACACTTTTTTTAATAGCTGTCCAAAAACTATAAAACTATTTGTTTTAACAACTTTTATTAAGGCGTTTAAAAGAGAAAAAAATATTAATCAATTTTAATTAGTGAGTAGAATTAAATTTCAGAAGAATATTAGTAGCCCATATTATATTAAAACCCGCTTCAATGTTTGAGGGGTCTAAGGTGTAATTCTCTTGTTAGACTGGCCTGTTGATAACGAGAATATCAGGGCTAGAATCTCAGTTGGAGCTACTGAGTGTGGCTCTACCTAAATGGTTTCCCAATCTTCTTCCATATAAATGCGGGTAAATTACTTCCAAAATGTTTCCTTCCTCCTTCCTACCTCCTTCCTACCTCATATATGCGTTTAGCCTGAATGGGTAGTAAGATGCGATTATAAAATAAATAGCCTATATAAAACATTTGCCGATGGAGCACATACTTTTCTAATTTTGTGTCTTACATCATTTTCACGCTGAGCATGATTCACCAGATACCTAGGAGGAAGACATTTTAAAGACATTTCAACAAGTCGAGACTATAAAAGAATTTCGCATTTTTAATGTGGACGGGGTATTTTAATGTATTTATATCGTTGCAGGCGACAGAATATTTCAAAAGAATGTGTTCAAATATCTGCTCACCTATAATTTTGTTTTTTATGGCTAGGAGACAAAATGATTGTTTTTAGCCAGAATCAAACATCCACCCTTGATAATTTTACTTTGACGAGGGTTGAAACTTGGGGAATTTTATGTATTTCTATCCTGACATTCTTTTTAAAAACAAAATGTGTGATTTTATTTTAATGGAAAATACCTGTTATTATATGCGCATAATATTTAACATATTTAGAATTTTCTAAGACTTCAAATATTTTTAAAAATGAAAATTTATTATAGTTAATTTATAGTGTTGTAAAGGTTACTGAAAAAAGGCTACAAGATAATCCTTTATTTATTGGAGCATTTTGAATATTAATTTGAAATAACATAAAATATTCCTGACTCTTTCGAAACCAATTTATCTAAAATATATTCTAAAATTAAGGATTGACACTATATTTTTTAAATACTTTAGTAAAATGTATCACAATATATTTTAATAAATACAAAGAGTTACGGGTTAGACAATTTGATAGAAAGATCACTTATAATTGTAATCAACAACTGTCTTAAAATAGGTTTACAACCACAAAGTGACTTACTAAATATTTAAATATTGAATAAGCTATAAGAAATCCAGGTTGTCCGAAAACAAAGTGCTTAGGAAGATATTTGGCTTTAAAAAAAGATAAGGATACTGGGGAAAGGAGGAGGTTACATAATTATTATCTCTTATGGTTTGATTTTACTGTCGACAGGGATATCAAGGCTAGATTTTTTTTTCTTCAGCACCGCATCTTACTACCCATTCGGGCTAAACGCTTTTGTACTGATCATGCTAATGGTTTAGGGATGATGAAGGTTGAATTTAGAGGAAGTGTACCAACATTTACTTGGAGAGAGAGTAGAAAACCATTTAGGAAAGAAACTTCAGTTGTCTACATCCTACTGGGATTGAACCATGGGCTTAGACCATGCAGCCACTGAAGGGGGTAAGGCTTGTATCATGGATGGGTGCCCCTCAGGTACTTAGCTTTACAAAGATGGTTCCGCGTTACCTTCCCTGCAAATGCGAGTATATCTAAACTATATCTTCAACGCCTCTGCTAAATTAGTGTAAATATGTGGATAGCCTTGATGGTCTATAATCAAACAAGTAAAGTGCTAAATCATAATTCATTTTACGTAAAGACAATTGATGAAACTTATTTCTTCACTTTTCTGAATTCACTGTAAACTATAAAATAATTATTTGTATTTTTAAAATATATATACATACATATACATGTATCCCTACGTCTTACTACCCGTCCAAACTATTCACATTAATGGGAAAGGAGTGAGAAGGTAGAACTTAGAGTAAATATACCTACATTTTCGAGCAAAGAGCGTGGGTAAGAGTACTTTAGGAAAATATCCCTTGGTAAACCAAGTTAGAGTTTGAGCTCCAACCTCCTCGAAACCAGAAAAACAGACTAGACTAGACTCAGGCCTCAAACCCTCTTAGGATGATCAAATATAAAGTAAAAAAAACACTAAAAAGTAATCCCTTGACAAAGAAAGCCTTTTTAATTTTAATTTACACTTTATAATAAGTTTTTTTTTCTGTAAAAATAAAATATTTTGTTACCCACTCTTTCGAATTAACTAATAAGAATGAAAAATACTGTTGGTAAACTATCAAAGCCCCACACAAAGACAAAATGATATTCATGTCTGTTCTGTGAACAGGTTCTGGTTTGATTCGCTTGGAGCAAATCACATTTCCATTTTAAACATGCGGTGGAAATGACACCGTTTGATAATTTGTTTGACGATATAATTAAAGATTTGGACAGGAACGTTTTTACGGTAACTCAACCAGCACACAGACACAATTTGGTAGAACAAAAAAACGGAACAAAAAAAAAGTTAAAAGGTATGTCGCTAAGGGCGACAAACCTTTTTTATTATTAAAAAAAGATATATCCAGAATTATGGTAATGAAATGAACGCGCGCTTAAAGGCCTATGTTTCTCTCTGTGTGGACTCGGGCGGTAGAAATAGGGAAGAGTGAAGTGGCCGCCATTTTGGGTAATTACCATTATCATTGCTCAGTTCAGATAGTCACTGCATAATTGCACTGAATGGAAAAATCGAATAAGAGAGATTATTTATTTCTTGTTTCTGCTGGATGCGTGATGGCCTGTCAGTCATTTAGGGGCCTATAGTAGGTTTCTTCTAGAAAGAAACTTATCCTACTAATAGGTCTATTTAGATGCTAGTTTGTTTATGTTTGTCTGTAATTCATCCACCCAAAAATCACGACAGTGATTGTGCTGAAATTTTGCAAGACCATAGCTTGGACGTCTGGTTAATATATAGGTTAATTAAAATCTACGTAGTCAATTTTTTAAGATGGTGGTTACAAAACACTACTTTTTAGCCTTTTTTTCAGCTTCTAACCATCGAATTTTCATTTTACCAACTTTTAAGGCTTCTTGATATAAATTATACATGACGGCCATCTTGAAAGAAAGTTGAGGCAATACTATTTAGCCTACTTAAGAGCTGTAGCTCCTAAACTATGGGAAGTATGGATGAAATCAATAATAATAATAATAATAATGCTGACCCTGGGATAAAGTGCTCACCTAAGAACCCGATGTTCGTGGTTTAAACCCAGCTGAGGTCCACGGATTTTTCTTGAATGATAAAAATCCGTAGCACAACTTCCTTTGGAGGGGAAGTATAGCCTTTGGTTTCGTATCAATTGTGGCATATAAAATAGCCCTGGAAATTATGTGAAAATATCTTTCCTGGAGTAATTGGTAGGCTCTTTAGTTCTCGCTCATATAAATTCTCGTGTACTGATATATTCAGTCGCTTCAGAAAATAGATGTTAAATACCTCAAATAATTTGTTTTGAACTAATATTTATACAATCTATTTTATTACAGGTATATTAAATAGCTGTGTATTTAATTTTGTTTACTTTCTGTATAATATTTAACATTACATAAGTTTATACAATTCCTCTAAAATTGGATATTTATTATAAAACACATCCTGTGCGGAGAACGGATAGTTATCAAGTAGAAAATACAAACACTGTTTTATGTGATCTGCATTGATAACATTCAACTTTATTAAGTTATTAGTATTACTTTATAGGTATTTAATATTTATATTATCCATAAGCTGCATCAATGGCTTAATGGTCCAATACATCATTCTCGTGTTAATCTGGATTGCCAGTAACTGGTAGACTGATATTAAATCCCGGCTGATAGTACAAGAAATGGTTTTTATCTAAGCACCGCGCTTTCCTAACCGGTCGGGTTATTCGCTTATAATAAGGCTAATGGTCACTAATATGCGACTAGGATTTAGGGAAGTTATATCAAAAGAAGTGTACCGGCATTTTCGTGTAGTGAGAATGGAAAACCATTTCAGAAAAAACCACAGTACATCTGACCGATATTCGAACCTTGATCTCCCCGTCATCGGCCGTTTAGCCTACTACAAGAGTATCGCGTTAGACCAAGTGGCCAACGAAGCGGGTATATACATACAAACAAATGTAAGTGGTGTCCCACTCTCCATCCAAGTAAATAAGGATACATTTCTTATAAAACTTTACCTTCCTTCCCATAATTCTATTATCGTAATCATTGTATGCATATAATCCTAACAGGTACTAAGATTATGTGAGGGGGTAGGGGGAATATACATATATACACAACACATCACACACACACACATATATATATATACGTGTGTGTGTGTGTGTGTGTATAAACTAAAGGGAATGTAATCACACTTGCTTGGAGGGAGAGTGTGAAATCATTAGGGGAAAACCACCCTCCATTCCTCCTATCGAGGCTCTAATCCTGATCTCTCCATCACCGGAAAATCCGTATAGATGGTCTTGACACTTAGTCCGCGTGCCCCATGATGCGGATGTAGAACTATTGGTGATTAGATTGGGCATAGAGCAGATGAGGCTTGTGGGTTTTTCCCAGAGGACGCAAAAGGACCGTACTCGTAAAATTATTCCCTACCCCTCACTATCCATTTGACCACACACAAAATAATGTAATGAACGAATATAATATATTTAGTGACCTTTAAGGTAAGGCAGATGACTTATCACTCCCAATTATTGGGGACAGTCCTCAAAATGAGACTTATGTCTCCGGGTTTGGTGCCCAATTTGTTAAACAAGTTCATACAAATTTTAATTTTAATCAATTGAATAAAATTAATATGCTAAGTTCAAGTCAGTTAATATAAAGTTTTAAATATGTAAAAATAAAAAAAACTCGCAACAATACACATCATCACGGCCAGTGAATAGTATTTCTCACTCATTCTAAGAAATTTTATTAAATTTTTGTCTTAACTGTGCGTAGATTAGTGAAATTTTTATAGGCCTATGCACACCTACATTTCATGGACTTGATTTGTTAAAATGCCCAGTAAGACTAATATAAAAAAACATAAATAAGTTGTAGTATGTACACTTCATCTACCCTGTGAAGAAGTACGCTAACCTTGTATTGCTCCACTAAGGTGTAGCTTAGCGTTATTCAAACTGTGCTGCGTGGAGCCCTTAGGGATTGTCATGGTTACCTCAGCCTCCGTGAAGCCATTTTAAAATGTATCTAATTTTGTATCACCATGCCTTACTACCCGTTTGGATAATATACGCTTGTATACTAATTACGCTAATGGTTTTAGGAATTAGGAAGGTTTTAATTTCAAGGAAGTGTACCCACATTTGCGTGGAGGGAGTGTGAAAAACCATTTTGTAAAACCCCCCTCAACACACCCGATCAAGATTCTAACCTTGATCTCCCCATCATTGGCAGTCTATTCTACTACGAGAGTAGCGCATTAGACCACATGGCCACCGAAGTGGGTTTTTCTATAACTTAAATGTTTTTCACACAATAAAAAAGCATCATTAATTAGAATTGCCAATTTTTTCGAATCTGAATAAAGGACATTAGGCAAAGATGCAGCCAGAACATGTGATGTTTTCCGTTTGTTTTATAGTTTTATACTTGTAAAATTTTACAGTTTTTATTACTCGTTCATAATGTTAGTGTAAAAATTTGTATGAGGGCTTAAACATGTATTTTTTCTGGTGCAGGAACTTCCTCGGTCTAAAATGTTTGGGATCCCCTGGTATAGCTAATTATATAGAGCCATTGACTATGTATAAGCTATCAAGGTAATAGTGTTACTTTTCAGGGTGAACTATTAACATGGAAACCATATTTTCCGGCAATCATTAATTATCTTAGATTCGCAGTCTCAGAAAACGTTAAGAAAGCCATTACCACACTATTATAAGGCAAGTGTGATGCGGAGTGGGAATTTACTAGACCAGTCCCGTCAAGCCTTTCTTTCTTTAGCAAAACTGCCCTCATAGGGATTAGAAATCCGGTTTCCCCGTTACCAGCCATCTAATCTAACCCGAGAGCAATGTGTTAGACCATAATACCTCCGATGCAATTCTTATGCCAATCTCTATAACACCTAAGCCATATAAATCTTGTATGACCCTTGACTTTATAGGTAATTTGCTTAAATTGATTTGATTAAATTGAAACCTTACAGTCATCGGTGGCCGCATGATCTAAGTCGTCAATCTCACAAGATACTGGAATGTCAAAGACTGGTATGTCGGGTTTCGAATCTCAAAATTAAACCTTCCTCATCCTTAAAACACTAGCGTAATTAGTTAATATGTGTAAAACCCTGATTGGTAGTAGCGTCTAAGACGCAGTGCTTGGAAAAAATGTAAGCTTAAAATTGATATTTTTTATTATAAAATAGAAAGCTATCGCTAAAAATGTATTATCTTGTGACAAATACATGGCTTACAAAATATTTGTTAAAACAAGAGGTCAAGCAATGACATTGCCCCATCGCCTCCTCCCGTAAGAAATCCCAATCATTTTTATTTTCCTGTGGGATGGCGGTATCTCAGGAGATAATCACGGCAGAGATCAGAGGGAGAGAGAGACAAGCTATCATCTGCTAATACTCAGCCATCAATCAGTGTACAGCCTGCCAGTCACTGCAACTAGGTAAATACTATTTATTATGTGGTGGAGTCGTGACTGACTTGGAGGATATAATGCAAGAGAGGCGTAAAGTGTGTTGTAAATGTAGAGAGTTCCGTGAAACCATGCTGTTAACGAGCCATTTCAGCACCAGGGTTCATTTTCTCGATGTGTAATTAGTCATTGCATGGTTTACTATACATAATAAAATAACCAGCTTCAGTGGACGAATGGTCTAAGGTGTCACTCTCGTGTTAAATTGGCTTGCTGATAACGGGTAGATTGAGGTTTGAATCCAGATCGGGTGTATTTAGGATGCTTTTTCTAAATAGTTTCCCACTTTTCTTCCACGTAAATGCGGGTATACTACCTCTAAAATGCCTCCTTCCTCATCCCCACCTTTTAAGAGTAACTATCATTTATGCGTATGGACTGATCAGGTAGTAAGACGGGGTGATATATATCCAGTATATAGTAGAATATAAATAAATGACTTATCAGAAGTGTTATTAATAAAGTGTTAATAATAATAATAATAATAATTAGCACCACGTCTTACTAGCCGTTCGGGTTATACGCTTTAAATACTAATTACTCTAATGGATTAGGAATTGGGAAGGTTTAATTAGAGGAAGTGAACCCGCATTTGCGTGGAAGAAGAGTGGAAAACCATTTAGGAATTAAAAAAACAGTTCACCCGACCGAGATTCGAACTTCGATCTCCCCATCCTCAGCGGTCGAGCTCAACACGACAAGCGCGTTAGCCAACTACGCCACCGAGGCGGGTAATAAAGTGTTAACAATAAGTAAAATGCCATAAAAGGTAAAACACTATATTAGGTTTATAAGTATATTTTAATAATATTTTCAGGTGATTGTTGGTGCATATCCTTAAAAGTCATCCTCCTCATTCTTTGTTAGTTAGCTTATAGGTTACAGATAGACCAACGGAACAAAGTAATATCCACAGCCCCTTATAACCCATCAGGGATATATGAATCTTAATTTCACCAATGCAGTAGAGTTGAGAAAGACATAGAGGAAATGTACCAGCATTTGTATGGGAAAATATCGGGAGATAAATGGCCTTCAAGACACAAAGCTGGTATTCAAACCTCGGCTAACCATTCAAGATGTTATTGATAGTTAACTTGTGTGCCCACCGATTCCAGTGAAAAAAATCAATAAATTTATTTATTCGGACGCGTAGTAAGACACGGAGTAAAAAAAGTATACAATTTGAGCTTATATATTTGAGGTGGTTTTCTCAATTCCGATTAATAAATTCTAGCCTTGATATTCCGATTTCTTAATGTTTATATCTTAAATTTGTTTATATGTCCGGAAAAACAAAACATGTTATAGTTTATATTTATGTAGACCCAATCATACTGTAATAAATTTGAATATATATATATATATATTAATTTTTTTACCGTATCCAAAAAATATAATGTTTGATCTATGAAAACGCACTAGAACACAAATTTCACGTTAAGAACATTTAAAATTTGTCAACACTTTACTTAAACAGCAAATAAATTAATAATTTGCGAAATGAAAAATTACTTGATTCTGAATTTTACTGATTCATTTCAATAGCAGAATATTTTTTCAATGGAATTTGAAAGATAAGAATTTAAGTACCGAAAATCTTAGTATTAGGCTCGATTATCGATTCTTTTGACACCAAGAAGAACAAAAAACAAAGGTATCGAGGTTGGCATTTCTAATATCGTATAAGGATGTCAATAATAATAATTTTAATAATGTATTTGATTAAAGTTTATTAGAAATATTTTAGCTAATGAGAACAAACTATTACCACATATGTTTAGATATACAGGACATAGAGCCTACTTGAAATGTTACATATTAAAATCGAAGTAGCTAAGGTATATGTATGTGTCTTACACCAAGGTAGGCTACCAATATTCTAAACAAAGGCAATTCACTCACCTTTGCTAAATGTTGATATCAGGATATTTTTTAAGCAACGCGTCTTATTACCCGTTTGGTTTATGCACTTAAATACTAATTACGACACTGGTTTTAGGGATTAAGAAGGTTATATTTAGAGGAAGTGTACCCGCATTGGCGTTGAAAGAAATTTGGAAACCATTTAGCGAAAAAACACCCTCATTACGCCTGACCGAGATTTGAACCTCGATTTCTTCGTCATCGGCAGTCTAGTTTACTGCCAGAGTAGCGCCTTATACCTTACAGCCATCGGTGCTGGTATGATTTATTTTAAAGGTGCTTAATGTGCACTTTCTAAACGTACATATTGTTTCGATCCTTAAGGCTTATAGATTAATTTAACATATGAATGCTAGTCTAATCATACACACTCTGTCCTAGCACCTAAATAGGCTGCGTACTGATTGAATAGAAGGATGAGCCCATTAAATGGTTTCCCCTGGAATCAAACCAAGGTATCCTAGATCTATGGTTAAACAAGACTGCCTATGAGGAAATCAAGTGTACCGAGTGTGATTTTAACTGACTAATTTACCACTCTACCTGCATGTAAATGTGTGTTCATTTCTTATAAAACCATACGTTCTTCATTCCTATACCATTATCGTAATTAATTTATGCGTATTACTGGTACTAAGATGCAATGAAAAAAATAATCCATGGCCCAATCGCGGCCTAAACTAGAGGACCGCGTCTGGACAGATATATTTGCCAGGTAGTTATTGAATCCTGTACACTCAGGTAAGAACCAGAAGTGTTGAATGCTCGCCTATCCCTACCGGTAGAACATTTCTTTCCTCGAAATCCCGCCTCTTGAGTGGACGATGCAAATGCGAAGTGGATGACAGGTTATTTATTTGTAATCCAAGCAGAAGAGCTGCTCTAAAAAATAAAGCCAGAGGGTATCATTAGCACAAGGCTTGTTTGGATCCGAGAACCACCACCGATCTCCTACCTCCCGTTCTGTGACGTGTTATTATGAGAGCACTACAACACGCCAACAAACACACATTCAAAATGTCTGCACGGTGAAAGTATCTTCCTACGGAGCGAGAGTGTGCATAATTGTAGACAGAATGTCATGAGAGACACTATTATTTTAAAATTTGCATTCAGACATGAGTTCCATTACGTAGGCTATAAAAAAAAGTAGTTTTTAATCCTTCTTAGAGTTGAATCGTGGTGTATTAACTCTTATTTGTTTTTCTCATACTTTGATTCTTAAAAGGTTAGCAGGATTTTTGTATTGATAACATATATATCGAAAGTGATAACTATAAATCACATGACCTGACATATACATGGATAAAAGTAGAGATAGTAACTTTTATAGTTCCAGATAAGGTTCTTCCTAAGAAAATTGGACTGTATTTAATAGTTATTGTTTTATAACGTGAAATAGCAAAATTGAAAACCCATCTCATGAGGATTGTGATTGTTTTTTGTAAGAAATATTTTAAAAGTTGAGGAATTTTTTTTATAAATACCCCGTTTTAATACCCGTTCGGGCTATTCGCTTATGTACTAATTACACTAATGTTTTAGCGATTAGGGAAGTCATATTTATAAGGAAAGATACCCGCGTTTGCGTGGAGGAAGAGTGGAAAACCATTTTGGAAAAACCACCCTCAGTATACCCGAGCAAGATTAGAACCTCAATCTCCCCGTCATCGGCAGTCTAGTATACTGCGAGAGTAGTGAGCGGCAAACGAAGTGGATTTTTAGGAGTTTATAGCTGATATAAGTTCATCGTAGCTGTTATATGGTAGACCTATGATAGGGATTGTAACCTAGGAAATTTTATTACGTGTGTATGTAATAATAATCCAAACACATATGTATGGTAAAAGGATTTATATGAAACCTGGTATATTTCTGCCGAAGATGAAATTAGCAAGGCTGGCGATTAATTTTTTGCCATCCTGTGCAAATGATAACTGACCGCAACCTCTATTTATCCAGCTTACACTCTCTTTCATAAACCTCTGTTCTCTTCTGGTTGTATTTAAATTCATTTAAAATCATTTGGTGGTTGCTTGGTCTAAGGCGTCACCCTTTCAATAGATTATAGTTCTAATGACAGTAAGATTGGGTTCAAATCTTGGTTGAATATAATGAGGGTGTTTTTTCTTGAGTTGTAGTGAAAGGGAAGGCAAATTAATGGCAGTGGGTTTTTTTTTGTAATTTTTTATGGCAAGGCATTTGTTTTGAAAAAATAAATAAAATATGGCTCCAGCTAATACATTTACAGTAGTTTAATTATTGATTCGCGTGTATCACAAACTAATATGTGATGCTTATCCACAGGCATAGTCCTACTATCTAAATAAAATTCAATAAAGTGATAAATGACAGCATAGACACGAGAATCGAACCCAAGTACTTTGACTTGAATGCTAATACTATAAACACTGATCCATCCTGGTTCGTCTCGTATCCACTGCCATCTTCTGAAAGTCACTAATGCCAATTTACTCAGAAATAAATTATTATGTGCTTAGTAATACTTATAATATCGGTAGAAAGTGTCATCAAACGCTTCTAATAGTACTTCCAGACAATGTTTGAAATAAAGATCCTTCTGCTAGCCCTCTTTAACTTAATTCATATTGTAGATAGACTCTATATAATCAGTCTCCTGTAGTTTATCCTGGGATTTGTAGATGCTAACTTATATTCACCTGGTGATAAAGTTAGATCTAAAACAAATAAAATATTTATTCAATAGAGACTAACCGTTGTTCACGTAGCTTAATATAACAGGTATCTTTCATTCACAGAATTAACTGCTCAGTTTTATGATTTTATTTAATTATTTAATAATAATAATTTTGGTTCATTAATTTAAATAAATAATAACACCACAAAAATTATAGTGTAGGCTGGTTAAATAAAAGCCCCAGAAAGGTATTTAACACCCTAAATTTTCCAATATAAATAAATAAGATAAAGTCCTCGATATAATGTATTAATTTATAAGTGTGCGTTTTTAATACGTAAATACTGACATGATAACTTAATTCTAAGATAAATACAACAACCAGACCATAAATTAATTTCATGATCAAAGGTAACAAAATTAATTTCACAAATAGGCCTATATATACTTTATTTCACAACCGGAATCAAGTCCGATTTTCTTTACTTTGTAATTAGTTGAGCCCGGATTTTTATGTAATTACATATTTTTATCCTGCCCATTATAAATGCGATAAGCAAAAATTTGGCGAATTAGTATGTTTAGGACTGTATTTTCATTTTACATATTTTACCCTATTCTACATATTTCCAAAGTTATTACATAAAATTACATATTTTGTGCGTTTATTTACTGAAGTATTATTTTTATGTCTTTCTTGAGAAAAATACTTTAAAATATTGAGTCACTAATTTCCAGGTAACCTGCACTTTCATAATGAAATGTATTCAGTGAACGGATGGCAGCGGTAAAAGTCTAAGACAGATAATTCTGGCTCGTCAGAGAGGAATACAGTTGCCGTAACATAGCTTTGGGTCAAACGTTTCTCGTGCTGTGAAGGGTAGAGAATGTGCGATTGCCATTAAGTGGTCTCTCGCGCGGCGTGTCAGTTTATAAACACGATTCTACGAATAGTAAAATCAATAGTTCTGATTAGTTCATTTTACCGTTGTTCATTGGTCTGGAGAAGAAACGAATATAGAGCATCAAGAAAACATAACATCAGCTGTCAGAGAATTTTCCCACATTTCCACGTGACAAACATTGACACACAGTTTGCATTCCTTCTCCAACGTTTATTTCGGCCACAGTCTCATACTTGTAGTTAGTTCACAAATTATCAGCTACTAGACTACAAGGGATAGCCGATAGATTAAGTGTTTTGGAAGAGTGGGCTTCAGAAACTTTCAGCCATAAAATCAAATTTCGTTTCACTCAAGTTTGTGTGGATTATTAACGTGACCATATATGTGTTGTAGTGGTCATATCTCACGGCTACAGATCCCGAGGTCCCGGGTTCTATTCCCGGTGCGTTCAAAGTTTCTGTAAAGCAGTTGTCTGGAACGGCGTCAACTCAGACTTGTGAGGAAAAATGTGAAGTGAATTGAATGAAAAAGTAGCGGTTCTGGTATAGAAAACTGAGATTAGTGGCTGAATGATTCATTGTGTTGAGCACATAGCACTCTCTATCAGTAGAAGTTGACAGTGTCTCCACCAACATACGGTGGCCGCAAAATCAATTTGGTTTGATTGTGGGCTAACGTTATTGACTTTTTTCTATTATTATAAACGTAAGAAAATAAAATTCAGTTAATTTTAAATATTTTCACAATATTACTTATTTTACTACATATTTTAAGTGATTTTGTTAAATATTTATGTACATATTTTGTAAGTTAATGACATAGAAAAATCCGGGCTCTAGTAATTAGACACTGTACTTACAAAAGTGTCGGTCCATTCTTGCACAATGACCAGTATTTATTACACTATGTAGCTCAGGAAAAATCTCATATGAATGTTAAAGAGTAGTAAACATATTTATCGACACAAGTTTAAATTTGCAGCAAAAAAAGTTTTTAATAAATTACTCAAAAATAATTTTTTCCTCTTGAATGTTTTTTATTAAATGAAACTATCCTTCAAAAAAAAAATTACAAATAATTTTTTTATTGTTTGAATTTCTTCTTAAATTTCTTTTTTCCAAAAATGTATTATTAATTTAACTTAAAAATAATTTTATTTTTCGAAAAACAAAATTACATTGTTAAACATTATGCAAAGCACTCCCGAGATATTTCTATAAAAAAAAATTCTAAGGCCATTTTAGAACATGTATATTTTTCAAAAATAATTTTTTAGTAAGCTTTTATTGAATTTTGTTCCAAAGAAAAAAACTGTTATTTACCATAGAAACCACTCTTTATATATCCATTTTGAAAAAATCTATGAATCAATTTTCAAAATTTTTGAGTTTCATAACATTTTTATTTTAGAGCTAGAATCAAAGTAATGATTTGACCTTAAGGTTTGAACATATAACATATAAATACCAAGTATGAACAAAATTCAAGTAAACTTTTTTGTCTGCCTCTCCGGATACAGTCATAAAAAGGGTAAGAAAGAAGTAAGAACACCTTTTTTTTTTTGAGTTTTTGGCAGATTCAACATCAAGACCCATCATAATCTCGATGTAAAAAATGTTCAATATTTTTTAATTTGAGAAAGTAATGCTTTATGTTTCCATGTTAGTAACAATCAATATGTACTGTACGTATTTTTAAAATAACTACGATCAATACCAGGGCTATTATTATTATTATTAGATGTTCTGTATTTCGACAGATATTTTGCCTTGTCCAAATTGAGTACTCAGGCATGTCCTATTAGAAGCTTCCCATTTAATATATCCTTAAACTTAATCTTATTTTGTTATTTGAAGTTATACATAAGTTCTATTATTGTGTTATTCTTGGTCCAATTCTTCCTTACATTTATTACTTGAGGTGGGATGGAAGGGGACGCGAGAAATGGGCAGTCTTTTTGAAGTTTGTACGAAAAAAAAATATTTTGGTTAAAATAAATAAAATATTGCTCCATTATAAACATCGAGTTTAACTTTCTTCACATGTTGGTATCAACAGTTCCTGAACATATGTCATGAACATAGTGGCATTAGATGAGAAACTTTTCAAATGAAGAGAAAAAGCTGTCATTAAATTCCAGGAGAGATTCAAGAAATTTTGAGGTAATTATGTGTAGAAAACTAAATTCTATATTTGTACTGGAGCAATATTTAATTTTTTTAATTAAAAAAAGTTGTGACATAAGAACCGAAAAAACACTGGATTTTTCTCGCATTCCGTTCCATACCACCTTAACAAGCTATTTGTGTTCAACATGTGACTCATGAAGTTGGTCGTTCTTCATGGATATCACCTGAAGAATGGTTCTATTTCCATTGACTCTTCCTAGGACTTCTCTATCTGTCACTTCATCTGTCCACTTTATTACCTCCTATCTCTACCTTTACCTCTTATATCTAAAGATTTACTACAATTTAATTTAAAGGGTAGGTATGAAGAAAACGGCTTAAAGGAAACAAGCCCACATTAGCATGGAGAGAGAGTTGGTAAACCACAGGGAAGATTACATGTAGAAAACCACACCTCACTCTACTCGGCTATCTCTCCCTCAATATCGTTTCTCACCCTATTATTGTGACAGTTTATTTGAATCCACATTTTAATACTGTTACCATACGTTGATTTTATCATACGGATAAAAAAAAGTATTTATTTTAATTGCCTGTATCTTGAGCTTTACTTTAATTAGACACTACATGTCTACACGATGGAGTTGCTGACGTGTGGGGGGGGAGGGGGGTTTACGAAATATGCAGCTAAGTAAATGTTATTACAAGTTATTTGCATAAATTTAAATATACACTAAACTAAATTATGCAAATATGAAATACTTGATAGGGAACAAATGTATTCGTGTACGGTGCAATTAGTATGTGTTTCCTTACAACTTAAACGGCCACCCTGCTCAATCCACAACATAATAAACAGTTCTATTTTGACTTTTTTTTATCGGCCTATCGTTGTGGTGTAAATTTATTAACATAGAACTAGATGATTTCCAAACTAACCCATATTATTGGTGACTAGGAGTAATATAGAGTATGATTTTGGTAGGAAGGAGCGTATGTGAGACTAACAAAAGATACTAAAATAAATATAATAAATTCATAAGTATAGTCACTGGACCTTCAGCCATAAGCTTTTTGGTAGATATTATTTTAGCGCCGCGTCTTACTACCTATTCAGGCTATACGCATATGTACTAATTTACGCAAGTGAGCTATGGATGAGGAAAGGTTGAATTTAAAGGAAGTGTACTTACATTTGCTTGGAGGAAGAATGCAATTTTGTAAAAACCATTCTTATTACACCCGACCGAGGTTCAAACCCCAAAGTTCCCTGGCATTGGTAGTCTAGTCTATTGCAAGAGTGACACCTTATACCATGCGGCCACAGAAGTGGGTTTGATAGATGTCACACCTATAATATAATACTAATTAAATAGTAGAACCTCATAAATCTTTACAACAACAAAATATATATATTTTCTAAAAGTCCTTCCTAGAAGAATCTTATTATAGCATTTCTCAGTTTCTACTGTCCAGCACGAACATTGTGTTTCCTCCAGCCAGCACCAAAGAAGAAATTATGGAGAAAGGAAAGGGTAGGATGGAAAGAGGCAGTGGGTAGAAAAAGGGTGAGGGGGGCGTGATACGACTTCCTCAGGTGGTTCGATCTCTAAAACTTACATCTGCTCAGAGTGGAACAAAGACTAGAGAAGAATTGGAATAAAGGGTTGACTGATTTTATTTTCTTATGGTTATTTATTCCTCCAGCCTTGGTGTTCTTCCGTAGCCGTAGGTGCTGCACTCTAGACGTGCATGTGGATATGGGAAGGGTTTGGGCTGGCCCACGAGGCTTCCCATTATCATAGCCGATGGCACTTAGAGAAGGGGAACGTTGTACTCCCTGTTGAATCTTCACCTAGTGAGGTATACGCGTCTTACACTGTCAACACCTTGGTAACGGTTCCTTGTTTCTGCCGCAGATATGCCATCTTATTTATTAGGGTAAAGAGTCGACGGTTAGATCAATATAAGTGTTGTATTTTACCAGTACCAGTGGGGACAAAAACCAAGGCGTTAGCCTCGTCTTGTTTAGTTTTCTACTGGCAGAGAGGTCATTGTTCAAATCCATTCTGGTTTTATTGAGGTGATTTTTTCTCAAATATTTTCTTTTCTTTCCACAAAGCGCACACGGATAAGCTTCCCTCAAATTTTAACCTCATCATTTCATCAGACAATTAGTTTTAAATATTAATACAGCCCGGATGGGTGGTAAGATTGGCTGCAGAATGGACAAGACTAAAATAAATGGTATGGAACTCCGCACGGATTTCTCGTTCTATTGTTTAAAAATGTAGATAATTACTCAAAACTAGTAATATTTATGAAACGAAATAATATACACTAGCAAAACCAAGCATAAATTGCACTATCCTTAGGTAAAACATTTTTTAGTCCTAGTTTTAAATTTTGTAATTTTATTTTTAAAGAACTAATGTCCTCATTTGTATGTTTGGGCCGATAAAAAAGATCAATATTGGATTCACAAGGGTCAACACTTCGTATTAAAATTTTGACTTCCGGTTAACATTTTCGGCATTTTATTGAGTGTTGAACATCCTCATGTCGTCGCATTGCTATTAAATTCCTCATTTATAAAGTGTGACCACTAAAAAATGTTATTATTGACTATTGAGTCCAAAATGGAGATAGATCATTTTTGTACAAACATTTCGCCTGGGAGATTTAAGGAAAAACAACATAAACTTTTAGAGAATTACTTATATTTAATTACTCTATGGAATTGGAGAATTATTGCGTTAAAACTAAAGTAGTATCTCTTTACAACTAAAGCTTCCAAAATTGTATTAATATATTTCCAATATCTCAGAAACTATTGGTTTAATTAAAATATATTTCATTTAACAGTTTTTTTATTTTTAATAGCACTACAATTTTGCAATGATAAGTTATTTATTATCTCAAATAGTTGCGGAGATACGGAGATTTAAGCTTCTATAAAGTAGGTACCCTAAAAGTTATTTTCACGGTAAAATGAAAATAGCCTGTTTATTTATAATCTTTATCAACGCATAGATACGAATTTTAATCAAAATCGTTAGTGCCAATTTTGAGAAAATTGATTTTTTCTCTTTTCACCCTTTATTAAACTACTATTCATTTTAAGTCCAAACAAACACAGACAGACGTCATTGCAATGACCCCTTTTTATTGATTTGGGGGGTCATGAAACGTCGGGATTCACTAAAATCTCGAGTTCGATTTTTGACGATCACAATACTTTCTCTACCTGTAAGATATCGATAAAATAAATATTGCAGATCTAGTTTTTTATTTCATCCGTGTCTTAGTATATGTCCGAGCTATATACAAATTTTAATTACGATTAGAGCGCTAGGAATGAGAAAGGTAGAATTTATAAACAATGTATCAACATTTGAGTCAACAGTTCTCGAATAATTTGTCATGGGCATAATTGCATTCTAACAGTAACTTTTAAACGAAAATAAATGTTCAAATTACATAATATTCATTACAAATATGCAAGAAATTTATTTCAGCACCGCATCTTACTACCCATTCGGTTTATACGCTTACATATTAAATACTAACTAAGATAGAGGTTTAATGGATTAGGAATGTTAATTTATAGGAAGTGTACTCGCATTTACGTGAAGCGAGATTGGAAAAATTGCCCTCAGTACACACGACTGAGAGTAGAACTTTGATCTCCCCGTCATAAGACGTCTAGTCTACTGTGAGAGTAGTGCGTTAGACCACGTGGCTACCGAAGCGGGTTTAACAACAAATGTTGTGTGTAGAAAATTAACTAAACGCATATTCTGAAGCAACATTTTATTTATTTTTACAAAAAATAACTGTTATGAAAACTGAAAAAAATATGGAGGTTAATTCGAACTCCTTTCCCCCACACCTCAAATTTTACGAATAAGCTTTATGAATGGAAATAAACTAGACTTATGACTTGAGATTCGATCGGGTACCTCAGGATATTTTGTGATTAAGATTACTAAGGCATGGCAGAGTTCCAAGGCTGGCTCTTGGCTCCTATTTCCCCTGAGTTGATACAATAAGCTATACCCTAAATCTGTCGGGGATATAGTATCGGTCCAGGCAAGACCATCCATTACCCTCTCTCTCTCTCTCTGACTAAATCTTTTCCTTTCTTCCAAACAAACACACACACGCAAGGCAGGTTCGCTCTCTCTACCTGTTCCGATGTGCTCGGACATGGATTTATGTGCCCTTCTGTCCTAGGCCAAACGACAGACACACACACACACACACTCACACGTTGCTAAATACTAATTACACACGACGTTTCGACCCTTTTCTGACCTCTCCTCTCCATCTTCTCTGACCTCTATCAGAACGGCTTACATTCATCTTTACCTTTGAAAAGGTCGGTCGATTCTAGTTTACGAGAAATTATAGTTCCATCTTTTTAGAAGTGAGAAGATTTGAGAGAGAGAGAGAGAAATAGAGTGATGGTCTGTGTGTTTGTGTGTGCATGTGTGCATGTGTGTGCATGTGTGTGTATGCACACACATTGATTCAAAATATCAAATATCCCCTTCGGTGGCCACATGGTCTAAGGCGCTACTCTCGCAGTAGACTTGACTGCCGATGATGGGGAGATTGAGATTCTAATCTCGGTTGGGTGTACTGAGGGTTGTTTTCTCTAAATGGTTTTCCACTCTCCCTCCACGCAATGACGGGTACACTTCCTTTAAATATAGCTTTACTAATTCCTAAAACCATTGGTGTAATTAGTACATAAGCGAATAACCCGAACGGGTAGTAAGACATGGTGTTAAAAAAATGCTAAAACAATTCTGGTAGAAAAATATGTTGTTTTAGTGATTTTTTATAGCGTATACCCCAAGGGTTTGTCGACTAGAAATTCCTGGTCTTCTACTGGTGGTGGCAGATATGAAACCGTCTTCTGAAGTTGGGCCACTGGGTAGGTGCTGTTACTTCCTCCCATTCAGATGATGTGATGATAATGATGATGATCATGAGGTGTTAGTAGAAAAAAAATTAAACATTTTATGAGGAGTATAACATTTAGAGGAAGTGTACTAGTATTTTATTTAGGTATAGTGTGAAACCATTTTATGAAAGAACTCCCGCGGTAAAACCAACTGGGATTCGAACTCCAACCTTCGCCTCACTGGTGAATAAAACTGATCCCGGGTAGAGGTGTCAGTCTCATTCTTTATGGTTTACCACTTATAATGAGGCTGGGGGTTTGAGTCCCAGTCCGATGAATAGAGGACCTTTTTCTTAATGGTATTCCACTTTTCATCCCTGCCAAGGCATTTATTTTCTGAACTGTTATACCCTCATTATTCTTAATCTATTGATATCAATATGTGGACAGCCTGGACGGATACAGTCTAATTTTTAATTAAAGAGCCTTATCAGACAGTCAGAATAGTTACTAAATATACTTTTACATATTTACACGTCAAGTTATTTGATCTTCAGATGTTACTTTTGATATTATCAATATTTATAAAATAACACTAGTAAAAAATAAAAGGTTATCAATTTTTGAAACAAAAGTTTTTATTTGATAAAAATAAAGGCCCTTCCTAGTAAAATTGGACCATAGTAAGAGGTGGAGCATGGGAAAAAAAACAGATGCCACAACATTTTAGTCAATTAAAGCAGCGACAATATTACAAATCTTCTCGGCACGTGTATTTGCATATAAGTATTTAAATGTATTAATAATCCTACCACCTACTTCGGTGCTCAAATTGTCCAAGGCGTCAGTCACGCAACAGATTGGTCTGTTTAAGATGGAATGATCGGGGTTCCAATCTCAGTTGGGTGTACTGAGGATGGTTTTTAATAAATGGATTTCCTCCACGCAAATATGGGTAAACTTTCTCTAAATTCAATCTTCCTCACCCTAAACAATTAATGTAGATGTCTCATATACGTATTGCCTGAAAAACTAGTAATAAGCTATGACCAAAAAAATCCTATATTTTGTTATACTATAGCCGGGAAAGACTTAAGGATTAGAAACTCCAAGAAACTTGTGGACTAATACACATTCCCCAGAGGCCCTAGCTGTGATTTCTTTTAGTCTTATTTACCAACTTCCGAACTATTTTCATCCCTGTTATATCCTTTTCCTCTCTCTCCATCACAAAGAAAGGAAGAAAGAAATTGTGTTGTGAATGTTTCAGAAGCTCCCAATAGAGCAAAAGGGGGCAAAACAACAACAAAAACATAAGAAACAACGTCAATGACGTCATAATAAGTCAAGATGGAAGAGCTGCCCCTGGAGGTCGAGACAGTTCCCAACACAGTTCATTCGTTCCCTTCTAGTTTACATCCAGACATACCAACATAAACTACAAATTTATCCCCTAGTTTAACACAGCGATTTTAAGAGGTCATCGCTGAAAGTTAATTATAAACTAATAAAGAAACTTTTTTTTTCAATTTATATAGTTAAAAAACTACCTACATTTAAAAGACCCAAAATAAATTTTCAAACAAAAGTTCAAGGTCATTGAGAAAATTAAAAGTAAAAAAAGTAAGACATGCTTAGATTATTTTTTTATTGGTGGTAAAATTCATAAATAAGTCTACTATATAAAAAAAAATAGGTTCCTTGGATTCGTTAGCCATTTGTAAGTATATATGGCTATTATTGCACTCATATTAAATTTGGTGTGAACGGTATAACATTCACTGGTCAGGTATCAAAGAAAATTCATTCCCATGGGAGGTACTTAGAGTAGAATCTATGTATGATTTATTAAATGGAAAGCAAGTAGAGGAGAAAGTAGAACAACTACAGTTTTAACCTGCTTACCCTAATAACAATCCATGACATGGCCTACAGTTTTGGAAAAAGAAGTAAATGAAGATCATTGTTTTGAAATTCAAACTTAAGCCTACACCTTCTATCATTTGATAAATCACTCCTTTGGGTTAGCATATAAAATCCAAGCAATATTATTTTGTTTAAATAGGTTCGA
>CABFOW010001497.1:0-31608 GCA_902141385.1 Timema californicum
GATGGGGGATAGTGAAAACCCATTTAGGGGAAACCACTCTCCGTACACCGGTCAGGGAATGAGCCCAGGTCATTGGCAGTCTAGTATTTCAAGAGTAGTGCATTAAACAATGTGGCCAACGAAGTGGGTAGAAATATTGCTACTCAATTAGTCTCCGGATGAACTCCGGGTCATGAACCGACCATTCATCCCTACCTGAGCCCTACCATTGTTTAAATCTTAGGAATATCATCGTACCTTCGGCGGTCATCCTATGACTGCCAATAAACCCTCGATGCAGTTACGCGTTTCTGTATCTGTGAGTTTTAAATCTTGATTATATCTTTTATATATGTTGGCCACCTTTTGACTCCCAATAGCTACCTTTTTTCCATATGGGAATTTTAGAAGAACTCTTAGTGTGTTTAAGGACGTATGCATCTAGATTTTAAATATACTTTCGTAAGAATTGTCCTTATATATATATATATAATATCCATTCAGCACCTCTTCAGAGCTATATTTATATTCTGTCACGACCACCAGAATACTGTGGTCATAAAAAAAATAGTATTCATGATTTTAATGGATGTTGACGTTTCACAAGCACCTCAACCCGCAAAATTAGTTTTCGCGATGCCATATGTATGTTTGTAGCTCAGCCTATAGCCGAAAACATTTTACTGATCAGGCTAAGACATGATATATAAGAGATTCACAAGGCTGGCAAGAGGGATTTTCGTAGTTATCTATTAAACCCTAAAGTCAAGGGTAGATTACAATAGAGGAAAAAGAGGAAAAAAGTGGTATTCTCAAAACCATTTATAGATAGGGCTATATGATTAAAATTCGTATTATACATTGTTTAACATTATAAACCAAATTGTACCTCTAAATTTTCCGTGAGAACGACTAAGAGGGTGTTATACCTTATATAAATGTATATCTTCGATTTTTACTGTACATCCAAGATTATTTGTGATAGAAGTTATCATTGTAATGTTTAAGGAATGTCAAAAATATAAAATTTTACTCGAAATATATTTTTATAAAACCAGCCGTTTCCAAGATTTATATTAAACAAATACTTTTTTTGCTCTTTGGTGAACAGGGATGTTCTTTTTTTCCTCAAAATATCTCATTAACAAAGTATGTTATTCTATCCATGTTCTTTGGTGAAAAATTATCTTTTTTTTCCCATATGTTTCTGCAACAATTTAAATTAATTAGTTTCACTTGTATTATGAGTTTTAAGTAATGTCTCTATTTTTTGGTAGACGTGTGAGAAAGTCTCTGCGGGGCACCATACGATTTATTCATGTACCATACAAAAGTTAAGTTTTTAGTAAGATTATTTGTATTCATATGTGTACATATGCCCCGCTTTTACCTCTCTGAGTGCGCCACTAATTTTACTAAATATACTTTCATATACTCACACTCCAAGCCACATATTCAGACGATGCAATTTTTATCATCTATTAAATAAACCCTATGCAATATTGGAAATGTCAGCTACACAACTAACCTTATTATATAGCTAGTCTAAGAGGATCTTTTAACCTTAGTCCCACTATAGTAACCTCTCCAGCTCCTGATTAATCAACCGAGTAACACGGAGCGTGTTTGTTTAGTGTGGAAGTTTCTTGTCTTTAGTCGGCTCGGGACTCGGTATGGACTAAGTGTAAAACCTTAAGGTTCTCTAATTGGAATGGTGCTAAGGCCTTAGATAAACTTTGTAATCACTCAATCGAGAGTTAAGAAGTTTGTAAAGGGTCCTTGAATGCATTTGAAGTCACCTTGATCAAGGTACACTCTTGTTAATGAATCTCGTATCATACCCTCGACGCATTTCTTGAATGCGGTATTTTGGGCGAGACCTTCTTGTAGCATCGGCGCAAACTAAAGAGCGACACACGTCTCAGACCACTGCATCCCTCTTCGAGTCGGTATTTCGTCGTCTCATCAGAGGAATATCGAGGTGAGGATACGATATGCCTGGACGTTCCCCGAAAAAAAAAACTGTCGCGGCTCGTGTTTTATTCATTCAATTTTCTTAGTGCAGTAAGATGGAGTCGACTGAGAATATTAGTATTTTTAATTTAATATAAATGTATATATATAAAATATTGTTTGAGAGTGTGAAGCACCTTTTTAGTAAAATTAAACCCAATTATGTTGACGTTTCATGATCCATGACTACCCTTAAAAAAAAGTTTATTTACGATGCTATCTTTCAGTTCGCACTTCGAGCAAGAGCCAAAACTGTTTTATTGATTGTTAAAAAATTTGATATCTGTTGTTTTTATAAGGTCTCCCCGAGGTGATTTTGGAATTAGATATCTAATCCTAAATTGAAGGTTTGTTTATTTATTATCATTATGAACAAGATGGCAATTCTAATTTTCTCATGAAAATAACTTTGAGGGTACTTACATGGTATAAATTTTCCAATTTTAATACTTTTTCTGTAACTATTTGAGATACGAACTAACCTATCATTGTAAAGTTGTAGTAGGCTGCTATTAAAGAAAAAAAAGAAATACATTTTATAAAACTGATAATTTCTGAGTTATAAGCAAATATATATACTTTTTAATTAAGGTCGTTAAAAATTAATTTGATTTTTATGCTCTTTGGTGAACAAAGATGTTTATCTTTTATCACTTTTTCTGTAAAAGTGTTCCTAGTTTTTAAAACCATAGAGTAAGTAACAGTGGATGTTATATCACTTACAATCTTTGGTGTAGTATTTCTCCAACAATGTATAGACCTATTAGTTCCTTTTAAAATTCTAACAAGTTTTTAAATGTCTATTTTAAGACAAAAGCGGGAGAAATTCTGTGCGGTGCACCGTACTATTGGTTTATTTAGACTATTAAACTCTAGAACTGCAACATTTATTATAGGTGGGTAATAATATAGGCACATTTGATATAGCTAATACAATTTTATCTAAACTATATTTTGAAAATTTTATTCTCACATTACTACAGATGATGATTAAGCGTATAAAAGAAAATGGTTTGCTTTTCAAAGTTTGCGATTCTTGTTGCAAAAGGATAAACCATTGGAAACTAGGGGCACGATAAGGTTTAACTTTGATACTTCCGAAGTCAAACCAATGCTACAGTAAAAAAAATGCAAGGACAATTTATGAAATTTAAAATGGTTTGATTTCCTTTTCTGCATTTTATAACTGAGTAGAACATTTTTTTAAATGTTCACCGTTTACGCATTATTAGTTGTCCAATAAAAAATCTTGTTTTCTTGAAAAATCTGCTATTTCTTGTATTATCTTGATTGTATCAACAGGAGACTTTCGATGAACACATGTAAAAGAATGTATTCTCATATTTTCATTCTCTATGTCTTTAAGACACAGAAAATAACTTTCTTTATACTTTAGAATCCATACATTCTATGTTGAGTAAATATTCAATGATTATTTATTTCTTTGTAAGAAATTGTAAATTTTGGTTTAGTCATCACCGTGAATGCAGCTTTTGCTTGAAGTAATAGTAGTCGATTTAGATTTAATCTAAACAAGGTCGAATACATTCCAAATACAATATTTGAAAACTCTACGAGCTCTTAGGACCCTATAATTAAAATTTATTTGGTGTAAACATTTAAGATACATTGTACTTCCTTCAAATCGTAAAGGTTTTGAAATAATCAAAATATTTTGTTCTTAATAAGTTTTATAAGATAGAATGTTTTTTAAAACACCACTTTCTAAAATTCTGCCCTGACAGCCAACATCAACGAAGGCATCGATCAAGGCAAAAAGAATAATAATAAGTGCTGATTTATAAATTTAAAAATTCACTTCATTTATTAAAAGACGCTTACAGAACCCCATTTTTGTCATCAAACACCCCTAAGCAATGAGGAAATGTCCACATCTATTCAAGTTGTTCAACAATGGCTAGCCATTCTTCTGTTGTGGGTATCCGTAAAGTAACAGAAATAATATTACTAGTTCGCATATTTCAATGGCCTAGACCACATTCAGATTTTGAAGACCCTCACAAAAATATATGCAAACTGGCCATTAAGAAGCGTTTTATTGAAGAGAGACTCTCTTTTTTTGGATTATGGCCAAGTGACCATACTGACCCACTCTATGACCTATAGTAATTATTATTGACCATACTTATTATCAGTGCCATATTATGTTTTAATGGCACTACAGATTCCAGCTGTACAGAAGAAAGAAAATGAAGAATCAACGCATTTACTGGAAATTCATATAAATACAGTCAATAGTGATTTGTCCCTGTCCTCTTCTCAACCTGCCAAACAAACTAAAATAAAAAATAAAGTTAATTGGTGGATTGAATAAGCTCTTGAAAGTTTGAGTTACTTGTGCATAAAAAAAATATAATTCTTGTTGCAAAAGGTGCCATTCAAAATTAAATCGTGGGTATTTTCCTAAACGATGACAGGGGCTTTTATAAGACAAATCGTAACCCTTCTTCTCCAATCCTGTCAAATGGCCTGTATGACTTCCCACACATTCCATCACAAGCCTTAAATGTAAAACAATTCCCCATTTTTTAATACAGTCCCATAATCTTAAATAAATGCAGACCCATCACGGTCATAGTCTCCATCTCCTTCCCAAGGCTATATAATTTACTGATTAATAAATACAAATGAAACATCACACTTGAATAACTGTTGCCATACAAATGTGTTTATAAAGCCACCCACTGCTGTTTTGTCTTGTTTATACACGATATATCAATAACAAAATTAGTTGTACATTTCATTCAGTGTCTCTATATGATATTAAAAAACTTCAGAAACTTGTATCTTATTTCGAAAATGTAGCGTCTAGAAAGCGCATCGTTATGGCAGATTTTCCTTAACACATGAGGATTTTCTCATGTATGTATTCTTCTTCAACACTGTGATCAATTAAGTTTATGAGAAATTAAAAATATTTTCTTTTCATTAATGCACAATGTTTTTATTATTCACTGATTTCTTGGAATTTCAAATCAGGAAGCATTAACACTATCTTCTATTCTTTTTGTATACGGCTATTTCTGCCCCCATTTACTTTCTCCTGTTTGTTTTGTTGTAAAATGTCTTAAAGTGTATGCTGTGGTAGCTATTTGTTGTTTATCCATAGGCTTGACGTTGGTATTCCCCCGCTACAACACACGACTGATGGAAAATGTTGAACGCCACAATGACTGCGATGGAACGATGATCGGATCTGCCGAAATGTTGTTTCTCATGTGTCACGTGTATCGTCCTCCCGCTCCAGCCCTGATCGCGACAATGTTATATGTGTCATTTACATTGTGAACAATTGAAATAAACACCAAATATATCATTTAAAAAAACTATAAATTTATTATTGAGTAAATGAAATTGATATTTTTAAAATAAAACGATTGCATTTCTCTCTGTTAGGATTGTGTTTATCAACCTCAATAAATAATTTTGACATTAAATATCTTCTTTACTCGTTCTCTCTTCTCTCAACAAACAGGTGGTTCATACCCCCTAACCCTAAAGTCCCATTATTGTACCAGCGCCTTCTATCACTGAGATTTGGATGGAATTTTTAGGTTTCAAACAATTGTTAATACCTTGATCCATTTGCTAACGTGTTATTTGAGTATGCACACCCCCAATTTCTTACTGATATATATGACATTTAAAAAAGTTTTTAATTTTACTTTAACGAATTAATATTCATAAAATCTTGCTATCCGCAGCTGTCACGTTTAATAAAGATTATCAAAACCTATTAAATAGCACTAATATTATAGCAAAATGCTTTCAATGTTGACTACAAATATATTTGAATTTTCTAAAAGGTGCTCCAAACTTCTATTCGTAAGATAATCAAGGTATACATTCAATGCCTCATGTATGTTTAGTGTTAGATAAATTTTTTAATTAGGTGAAGAAAAAGAAAAATGAGTTGGATAAAAATTAGTTGTGAATTGTTTTGGAACCTATACGTACTAAGAAGTTTAGATCCAGCCAATTGGGTACGGAGGAGGAATATATCATTTATAGGGGATTTACCTGTACTTGTGTAGAGGTTAAGGGGAAACCATTTAGAGAAAAGCACTCTTAGTAAACGCAGATGAGACTCGAACTCCTACATTCCAGTCACCTGTAAACTAGATAATATGTGGTAGACGCATTTGTCCGCGTGTCATCTCATGTGAGGAATGAAACCCACACGTATAAGCGAAAGGGATAAGGCGTGATCCTTGGCTTGTGCGGCCTGATGGTTACGGGGAAAACATGGTTTGAATCCGAGCCTGGAGTGCTGAAGGTTATTTTTACCTAGATACTTTCCCACTCTTTCTCAACAAAAATGCAAGTACACATTCTCTAAAACAGTGGCTCTCAAACTTATTTAGGTTGTAGCCCTTGATCATGATTAAAAGTCTAATGTACTGTATCTCCACGATAAAATTTTCCCAAATAACAGGTAAAATATCAGGTAAACCAAACAATAAAATATTCCTCAGTTGCCTCCAAAACTCCCGCTACGTTTAGGTATCTTGTCATTTTGCCCATTTTCCCTTGAGAGCTGCTCGCGTACCTCCTGAAACTCGCGTGCATACTGCTAGGGGTACGCGTACCACAGTTTGATAACCACTGCTCCAAGCTATACCGTTCTCATTTATACTCCATCATGGTTATATTATAAACGGGGGCTAGCTAGCCCTTGACCACAAACATCAATTTAAAGTGAAAATGTGCCCCATAATTCTCTAGAGCCCCTCAGGGTATAATAGCCATTCTTCATTCTAATTATTTTACAATAATAGTAATAATAATTATTACTTATCATCTCATTAGTTTTCCTAGACGGCCTCGAATATTTCAGTAGTAGAAAACTTGGTGCTTTAATTAAAAATCTTGTATTCAAAATCCATTTCCAGATCTCATATGACAATACATATTTGAATTATTAAATACATATTTTACTTGGACAATTAATTAATAAATATAGATCGGAGTTTAAAGTGTAGGTATAATATTAAGGGTTGTCCCTATTTGAAGGGATATATCATAATCCCAATGCTGTATTTTTAATAACTTTGACAATTCGATAGTTTTGAAATCACTATAACAATCACCAATTATTTTAGAATGTTATTTTATAATCTGTTAAAAATTAGTTATTTTAGGATGGTCTGTGACTCTAATCAGTAAATTATAATAATTTTGAAGTTAATTATATTTTTTTAAATACATATTATTGCATTATAATCTTTTTTTGTTTTTCAACTCACATTGATATGGAGTTTTGGAAATGATTTGTGTATTACCAAACTCCCTGTTGCCAAGGAGATTATTCAGGGCAGAATTAAGGCCGTATGATGGCCTAAGTAAAGCTCAATTTTGGTACCTCCAAGGCCATTACATTGCTTAGCTGGCAAGATATTAAGACTCAATGAGAGTTAAAGGTGAATCAGGTCCTTAACACCTCCGTTCTACTAAAAACAAGGCAATCCAGAACAACCGAACTAAATATATGATATTTATTTAACATTAAAAAGGAGCAGGAAATATATTATAGCTACTATTTATTACTATATAAACTGACCGAAATACAAATTTTCATCCCTGTTTCATGTAATACGTAGAAAGTTATCTCAAATATCAAATAACCTCGTGGGACGCATAATAATCTAATGTTGGTTGATTTGGGTGTTGTAAAATAATGAAATAATTAAAAATATGAGCTTAGATAATTTCTATGATTCTGGAATTCCTTAAAATTCAATGGCTACAGCTATGGTACTAATATTCTGTGATGCTCCTCTTCACTTGGTGCCCTAAACACGTGCCTGTATTGCTTAGTGGTTAAGCCAGGTCTGATATTAATACATTGAACATGTTAGTATATTTACCTTGTTACAAAGGTGAAATGTTTCTCGTAATTATCTACCTCAGTCCCGGAACTGTGACATTTTGCGTGAATTATCGTCTAAACTAAGCTAGTTACTTTTAATTATTTATTTTTTTAGCATGTAAGATTTTTAATGCCATAGGGACATGTTTTTCCCTCTCGCCTGCATTTTGTGTGGCCTTTATTTTGAAATAACTAAATAATTTATAGTAATTTGGAATTTCTGGACATCTGGAACACTTCTCAGTGTTCGAGTAGGGTGGAGGAAGTGAAATACTCCTCCTACATTCATAATGGCCACGACGTGAGTAAAAGCTTGGGCTATGCGTGTATTCAGATTTCAATCTTGTCGCCAAGCTCGTCATTAAAACTCAGGATCGAGATCGAATGTTTTGTAGGATCGTCATTGTGTAGCTTCCTCTTGATGTACACTACCTAAACTATATATATAACTATATATATATTTAAAAAAGAGGTAAGTATAGGCTATTTAATTTAGATGAGATCGGCAGTTTCATTTATAAATCATTCATTAATATTAAATAGTTAAAATCAATATCGCAATATCAAGTTTCACATTATTAACGTAATAGAGATCTAAAACTACTTCATATCAGTACACTAATTCAATATTTTCATCCATTTTGTATTATCCTTATTTGTAAATGTATTACCTACCGTAGCATGGCAATTAACATATTTTTACATGTTAACTTTCTAAAATTTAAAATTTCGTTTGGATTTAAAATTTAACATCGATAATACACTTTTTTTAAAAAATTTAAGAAATGTAAGGCTTGTAATAATACGTCCAACAGCAAAACTAGAATTAGCTACTATCTAGTTTTAGAATGTTGTTGGTTAACCTGTCTAAAATCAGTTATGATAAACATTGCAATACATCATATTTAACTTAGAACACTTTAATAAAACAGGGTCCACTAAAAAGATTATAACCATTATATTTTTAATTTTAAAATTTGAACATCAACTTTAATAATCACTAAAAAAATAATTAAAATAAATCTCGTAATAAGGTAGTTTCCAAGAGGTGATCGTTATGGCGCATGCGAAACAAGTCTTATAGGAATGGAACTGGAACAAAAAGGTGAAAATGTACGACTATTACGTTGAATAATAAACAATATATTAAATGCTCAAATTTCTAAATGCTTGTGATTATTATGTTTTCTTATAAGGTTATCAAAGTTACGGATGTTTATTTTAGGGAAAGATTAGCTTGTTTGGACGTCAATTTTTAGAACATATTCTTGTAATTGTGAGTGTAATATCAATGTACTTAAAGACATGAATGTTCTGTCAATTTTGATTGTTTTCTACTATAGGGCCTATTTTTATTTGAGTGTTGTTCTTAACTTTAAATAATGTTTTTTAAACTGTTATTTCTAGTTAAATTAACATTTTATTTTTTTATTTTCAAAAGCATTCCCGATTTATAAAAATGAGTGCTATTCTTATTTAAGAGCACGTGTTATTTTCATATATTTTTTAAATCTCTCATTTTAAAGATGTGGTATTCACATTTCATCCTTTTTATGAATTGGCATTTTTAAATTATTATTTAATTTTAAAATAACAAATATAGGGACTATATTATTGATGTTATAAAATTATTAATTTGCTCGAAATCGGGATATTTCTGTAATACTTGGCTCGAGTTCGAATCAAATTAAATAAGCCAAGCTCTAAACTCCTAGTAAAAGCCCAATTTGCTGTGATCAAAACGATCCCATTTTCATGCATTCCGTACCAACCAATCATCTAGGTTCCGTCTAACCTTGAGGCATTTCAGTATCTACTAGCTTGCGGTAGCAATTTATCCCTCTCACGAAGTGATTGGTATTCGGCGTGGTTTGAATGGAAAGCCTTTTGAAGCTGTCCAGCCATCTGTGAGGTAAAGTTACCACAAAACCTTCTACAGATATTTCAGAGGCCTTCGAGAGTCTCTAGCATATACAGTCTCTTCAAAATGTATAGTTCATTCTAAAGGGGTATTTAACACAAGGGGCTATCATTTCTTAATATTATTTAAGTTATAAGATTTTTACACGTCTCACTACCTTTCTGGACTATATGCACTTTAATTACACTATGGGGGGTAGGAATAAGGAATGTTGCATCTAGAGGAAATAGCCCGCATTTGGCAAGAAAGAGAGTTAGAAACAATAAAGAACACACCTTCTCTGTACACTTAGCTGATATTCGAACACCAATCTCAGCGTCACCGGAAAACTAGAGAAGGCGAGACCGATTAGTAATTGTATAATTTTTTTAAGGGTTGATTTTATTTAACATGCCAGAATTTTTTTATTATTTTTATGTCGTTAGGGAAAATATAAATTTGGGGTGGGTGGGTGGGTGGTTGATAATTTATCTAATTACCTTAGGGCTTAAACGATTGTTTGTATGTTTTAACTAATACAGTCTATTGAAATAGAGTAAAATCCAGCTAAACTTGGTGTTTGAATGGTTCAAGATGTTACTATCAAAATATTCTGGACTGCAGGTGATGGGAAGATTGAGGTTCGAGTCCCAGTTAGATGTATTGAGAGTGTTTTTTCCTAAGTAATTGCCTACTATTCCTCTAAGTAAATACGTGTCCACTTCCTATTAATTCAATCTCCCTCGTCTTTAGCACAATATAATAATTAATATATATGTGCATTGTCCAACCAAGTAGTGAGATACGGCAATAAGAAGTAAATCTCACAACTAATACAATAAATTATTTTAAAACAAACTTATATGAATAAAATGGCTCCATTTGTGGTGCACTTCTATCAACATGACTAAAACCGTATTTGTTTACCTATGAATAGGCTTAATTGAAGGTATTACAAAAATATGTAAAGAAAATTAAAGTTATATTTTGAGGTAACTTAATATTTAGCAACAAATTTAAAAGGGATTAGTTTATATAAGGTTAGATGAGTTGATATATTATAAAAAATATTAATTTATTGCGGATAAATTAGACTAAAAGTATGTATACACTGATAACAAAACATTTGATGTTATTAAAATTACATATTTGAAACAAGAAAATTATAAAAATAATCAACTGTTGAAAGTTGATATGTGAGATTATATAACATATAACACTCTATAGATATGATTAATATATTCAAATTTAAGGTGACTTTATATTTAAAGCTTTAAGCTTCTATATTATTATCATATCAGTGATAAATATAATATGATTAATATATGATTTGATTAATATAATTATTGAGTGATGGACTGACGATCTGATGACTTTCCATCAAAAGGGACTGTGGACTGAAATCCATCAGTCAGAACCGACTGCGTGTGGGGAAAGCGGTTGAGAAGTCAGTCCAAATGTTCAGTCCATCAGTCTGCTGCCGATTGTCTTGGATCAAACACCATTGTGTGTTGGTCTCATATGTTTATTGATACAAATTTTTATTGAGAAGTGAAGTAATATATTACATTTAAATTGTAAGAATAACTTTATTTTAATTTCGCTTTCATTCTTGTGCCTGTGAGTGTTCAATGGCTTCTTGATTGAAATATTTTATTTTTGAATATATTTAGGCATGGTTTTTGAAATGTAAACATTAAAGATTATGATATTAGTGTGAATCCTAATTGTTTCTATTTTATATAGTGGAAACGGCAGAGCCAACATTAAATAAGGAAATACTAAGCAAAATAATATGAGAATACTGTCCTCCAGTTCAAACTGACCGTGTGAGGAGCACTTAGCAATTAATATTATTATAACTTGTTAATATAGTTTTATACCTATGACACTCTAGTCCAAACAAAATTCACACCTCACCTTTCCCAATATTCCCCTATTCTTTTTCCGCTTGTTTTATTTTACTAGTAACAAACTGACCAAGAGAGAGGAAACAGAAGCCACTGCATGCATACACTTTATTTACCACTGTTCTGTGGTATACCAGGGTGAAAAAAACAAACAATCTGTCGCATTTTGATGAGCAAACACCTACACTTGGCAATATTTTTTTAACTAGGTTTGAAACATTTCCGAGAAAAACATTTAATTTTAAAATGAATAGTTTGGTTTTTTCATTATTACAAATGAATGTTTCTATTATAAAGGTTATATTTACTAAGCTTTTGTTTGATTAAGGTTATTCAGAAAAGTATATATATATGGAACAAAAAAATATTTGGATTAAATTTAAATTACTATGTAAATATAGAGGGTTTAGTACAAATCTAACATAAGCCTATTAGCCATAAATAGTGTTTGAATTAAATATAGCATACTAGCCAAATATAGTGTTTTATATCAATATAACATACTACCAAATTTAATGTTTTAAATTAAATGTGACATACTAGCAAATATCGTGTGTCTAAATAAAATGTAACATACTAGAAATTATAGTGTTTAAATAGATTTAGTGCACTAACCGAATTTATAGTGATGGATTAACTAGCCGAGCTGTTATTGTTGTTAAGTACGGTTATAGCCCCATCCTTAATATCATACTGTTTAAATTTAAAAATGGCACATGGACATGGTAATCGAACCTAGGACCTTTCGCTTAGTATGGTAATGCTCTACCACTGAGCCATCCACAAGTCGTCCTGTGTCAAGGGTTATACTTAAACCATATGAAGGGTCCACGGGAAAAAGGGGGGATGTCATATTTTTTAGTTTTCCAGAAAATGAGTTTTTAACATTCAATCTAATGCTACTACTTTAATTAATTGTATATCATCACGAACTTTGCTTATCTTTTGTATTATTGTATTGTGCGACTTGTAAATCTGTTTAACCTAAATTTAAAGATATATTCCATTAAAATTAAATATAAATATTAAATAAATACAATTTGTTTTAGGAAAAAAGGGGGGATGTCAACAAAAAGGGGGGAATGTCAGAAAAGAGGCCTTTATCATCAATCACTAGTTTTGTTTATTAAAAACTAAGTATTATCTTAAAGATTACACTGAAATAATATTTCCTTAGTAAAAACTAGTTTATAAATAAAATAAAACCTACTTGAACCCAAAAACAGTCATAAACAAAAAAATTAATAAAAAAGATAAATAATCTTATTTGAGAACTTTTAAGTCGTCCTTAATACCATCACCGTTTTCATATTTTTCTTCTTTATAAGCTTTTCTGCTTCACGGTTTTTTGTATTTTAACCATATTTGGAAATACCATCTCATTTTTTTTGCAATATTTATTCTTAGATTTTTCTCCTGGAGCCATCTTTGGAAGCTTAGAATAGAATTTTCTGGCTTCCTCCCCACAGAACTTCTTTAGTTGTTGAAGGTCTTTGAATTTTTCGTACGAAATTGGCAGGGCATCTGTTAAAAAAAGGTGTGTACTTTATGGTTAGCATGAATTTTTCTATGAATATTTTCTTTAAGTTAGGTTAGGTTAGTATAGTTTATGTAGGCTGGAACTTACTGGGGCGTGAAAAACTACCATAAGATAAAATATTTCATTTTCTTAATACCATATGTTTTAATTAATCCAATGTTAATATTACTAACCTTTGTATGCAACCTCAGGAAGGATAAATTCTCCCTGTCGTAGTTTGGGATCGTCTGATGTTGGAAGTGAACCTGGCTCGTTGATCACGTGACCATCCCAGTGCCCATGGTATGTTGACCTGTATTGCAACATGCGTGGGTGTTTATTCAAAGCAATCAATTCTCTTACTGGCCTGGACTTAAATGGGTTTTTCTTGAAGTAGCGTTGGTCGAGATATTCAGTCCATTTACGAACCAACTGTCTGTCAACCTCAATTACACGAAAAGGCGATGGCTTTGCTCGAGCCACCTCAAATTCTTCAATCCACTCTGTAGGCAATTCCACCCACCTGTTTTGGTTAACGCAAGCCATATTCCTGTCACACTCTAGGTATGAGTGCCCTCGGATTGGAAAGTTCATTTTAACCTTTCCCAATCGTTTAGTATGGTGAACAATGTAGTGAATAAGCCGGAAAAGTGTCCAATTCTTGTTCTGTCCACCACACGAATCACAAAAAATGTCCAGTTCTTTTACTGCAGGGTCAAGTTGAACCATAACAAAATAAAAAAGAAAGGAAGACACTTCATCAGCTCCCTTGCGAGCAACAGTCTCATCGTAGGCATAAAAGAATGACTCACCTGTGGAGAGGACATGGATGTTGAACATACACACTGTCAATTGACGTTTATAATACACGTCATTTGTGGTGATATTAGGTACAGGTAGATTCTTTTGGAAGTCCATTGTAATAGACTCGTGAAATGGAGATTTTTGGCTATTCAACCGCGATAAACGCTTTCGAACGTAAAACATATTGGCTTTCATCAAGTGCAGTTTATTTTCTACAGACTGCTTATGTAATTTCCTCTCAGCTTCTCGTTTCTCATTGCTATCATCAGGATAATTTTTTAGTCCATGTTCAATTGCACGAACTTCAGCGGAATAAAGGTCGCACGAGCTACAGGTGTCCTGTCTAGGATAACCAAAACTAACGTTAAAATTTTCGTTGAAAACTTTTCGGTATTTTTCATAAGAAACTTTATTTTCCGGGTACTTCTCCTTGTACAGATTATACATTTTCGTAATATTCAATTCCTGAGGCAAATAGGTTCTTTTTGAGTCTTTAAGACTGTAATGACTCATTTCACCTTTAAAGGATCCAATGTGGGTGCAAATAGCATCAAAAGTCTCCTTAGACAAGCGATTTTTCCGGTTTGTATGCTGACCACGACCATCTTTGGGCTGGCCACCTCTTTTAATGTAACGTTGGATAATCTCAACTTTCTTTTTAGAAATTCCATGAAGAGAATAAAACGCTTTGTAGCACACAGGGACCTCCACAATACCTTCTTGTCTTTTCACACGCACACGGTATGAAAATGAACATTCATGAAGTAATGCATTTTCCTCAGCTTGCCTAGGCCTACGTTGGAAAATTGTATTCACTGTTATAAGACCGCTTAAATAACTGTTCTGTTCATTTACAGTCATTTTATTGAAATTTACTATTATAGACTTTCGGTCACTTTCCCCCACATTTTGAAAACATTTCAAGCGCATACATTTACAGTCCAAGCCTGTTTGATGAGTTGATGCAAGAAGCTTCTTTTTAACATCACTCATTCTGCCAGTTATTTTACGTTTCTTTGTGTTTTTTTTAATATTACTGTCCTGTTCACTGCTCACCTTTGCCTCTTCCATTGTTTATTCACTCTATAAAGAAACCACTGAATATTCACAACGCGAACACAAAACCGCACTAGCCAACTCAAAAGACAAACGAGAAGTGAAAGTTAAACACAGCAGTGTTGCGAAACGTACATTCCCCTTTCTTTCGTTGTTTCGCATTGACATTCCTCCTTTTTCCCGTGTTGCCTGTATTTTAAAACCTTCATAAAACCTTGACCATACACTTTATTGAAATTTACCCTAGCTTGTAAGAAAGAGCTTATTTAAAAGTACACGACAGCGTGCCAACCTCAAAAATTAGAAAAATTGACATTCCCCCTTTTTCCCGTGGACCCTTCATATTTTAAGACAGAGTCTGTGATTGAAGTGTGGAAATTTTATGATACTTAATATGAAATATAAATAAATACCTCATGCGTACAACCTGACCAGGAAGTAAATGGTGATAAAAATAAATAAAGATTATAATATGAGTTAACAGTCTTTATTCTTCCAATTGTACAAAGAAAACTGTACGAATGCGCATATAATAATGGATTGAATAGCCTAGCGGGAGGAGCTCTCCGGACAAATCGAATATAAGCTCATTGGTCCTTTTTCCAATGATTGCGTTTTTAAATTCTTAAATTCTTCCTCCACATTGTGTAGACATACTAACTTCTTACTTTTTTAATATATCGCAATAAACTACAGTTTACCGTTTCAAGCTATGAACCCTTTTTATAGATATGGTTTGATGCATTTTGTTCTGTAGGCTCACATTGTGTATCTTTAGAGCAATAGGAAGTGTATTGATAATTGTGACAATATAGGTGAAAATACCAGTGATGTTATCGAGAAAGATAATAAACTGAATAAAAAGATAAATAGTGGCAAGCTTATGAATGACGTGCGGGTGTACAGAAACCAAGGAAAATATTTGTTTTGGTTGGAAAGTGCTGTCCGAGTAACTACTGCAATTCAATTTCGGCAGATCGCCATGAATATTGTCATCAGATATTTTGAGCTAATGGTATTAAATCATAGCAAGGCACTTTGCTTGTAAGTTATATGCAGATGCAAGATCCAAGATTCAAAACCAGTGTTATTTAACTCTTCAAAGAAAAGGTAAAACCTTTTAAAATAATCTATTACTCTCGGTAATGGTAAGAAAGTTGATATTTGCCGTAGTTGCATTGTGAAAATTCTACAAATATCTGTTAAGAGGCTATGAACTGGGCTGGAAACCGTTCAATCAACAATGTTGAAGGGGCTACCTATGACAGAAAATAAAGGCACACACTACAATCGTCATAGGCATATCAAAATAAAAGTATGGGACCAATTCAAGAAGTATTTTCATAGTATTCCTCACAAGACCTCTCATTATTGTCATTCACAATCTAAGCTAAACATTTTTGATGATCCCAGTTATAAAATAAAAACATTTCTCAACACATTTAAGACATTTTAAGGGATAAAAATTGATATGATCTTGATATGCGCTACAAAACATACAATAAGTTATATCGATAATCATGTAAACAATCCGTAAACCATGATTGTTTTGACATTTGTGATTGCTGCAGTAAGTGTGAAAAAAACCCAAAAGAAAGTCCTCAATATTTCTGTAATAATTAGTTTATGTTACACCATAGAAAGGAGAATGCGTATCAAGAGAGGGTGAAAAATATAGTTCAGGAGTGCAAATCAGAGAAGTGATGTTCCGTGATTTAAAATTTGACTGTGCTCAAAGCTCGCCCCTATATAAAATTAATGTCACATCACAGTTTTACATAAGGTCTTTAGCGTTCATATCGATAATAATGACACTTGCTGTATTTATTGCTTTTTAGAAAATGAAGAAAGGAAAAACCCTCGTTCAATTGTTTCGTTTGTAAGCCACTCTCTTCAGGAGCTAATGAAAACGTTTACGAATAAGAACATTATTCTGATTAATGGCAATGTGTGGGGACAGACCAAAAACTCAACTGACTGGCCTTTTGTTCATGGATTTAAAAGGAATATGCCCTATAATTACTAAATGTTTATCCTGTTAGAGGTAATAGTTATTGCCAGTGTGATAGGAACCTTTTCCAATGGAAAGCTTAGAGAAGATTCAAACAGCAAAAGATTACCTATGTGCCATAGTTAAATGTCATCAAAATCCCAAGCGATTTGAAGAACTCTGGGATGCAACACTGTTAAGTTACTTGGAAAAAGCATTGCTTCCATTGTTTATGAAGACACTTATGAGCAAGTGTGAATAATTCTCCGTTCAGAAATGTGGTCACTAGTGGCAGCTCGTGAGTAAGCCTTAAAGGTGGGCTCTCACTTAAAAATTGTCAAATTAGGTGAACAACAGCTTACCTTATACCAACATTAAAACAAATTTTATTATTTTACAAACTACTTTTTGTAAAATATGAAAATCATAATATTAAAATGTAACTCACTTTGTTCAAAGTCAAAGTCTATCCATCGTGACAAACACACACACACCCACCAGTAAACAAAAAAATATATAAATAGGTTCTTAACACTACCTTGAACACATTATATACTATATCTTTTAAGAATTAGTGTATCCGTAAGTTTATTGTTAGAAAGAAAAATCTAATATTAAATTTTTGTCTGAAATGAATTTTTTAAATTAATTGTTCGCTAAAGTCTGGTATCTTACGAATCATTGACTGTTATATAGAAGACATGGCCGAAACATTTACTCTGTCTTCATTCTGGGTGTTTCTTAAGTAGGATTTTATTAAGTTCAGAGTTGAAAAACATCATTCAGTTTCTGAAGTAGTCATAGACATAATTACAAGATTTTTTAACGCCTTTGTGATTTCTTTAAATTTACCATCTTATACAAAGTAAGTTATCAACTTAAATGGTTTCAAGCAGCAAGCGATTCGTTCTTCTGTTATTTATGACCTCGAATAAAAAGCTTAAAGCTCTCTAAAAATACTTTTATCAATAATTGGAAATGCACTACAAAACTGGTTAATTGAGGCGTTTGAACTGAAATATTTTTAATCCCCATGGATGGTTTTTGAATACAGATATGGTATGTTACTTAAACACAGCTATATCACAAACTTCCTTTGTTAATAAACTGAAATTAAATATTCGTTGATTTCCAGAAGTAGGACCTTATGTGAGCATCTCAATTATTGCCTTCTATCCTTCGAACGCAGGGAGTAGATTATTTCTAATTTCGATCACTTTTTTGAAGTTTTCAATAGAAGCATAAATTCTCACTGGATCAGTTTGCAAAGTCCTCGGTTACATATTTTTGGAACACCAAAATATATTTTCCAAGAATTCCAGAATATTATCTATAAAAGTGAAAACTGTTTGTATTTTCCTGGATTGAAAATTCCATCAATTTAGTGAGGTTTGAGATATTTTATATTGCATAAATGCTCTAAAGCCACTCGCTTGTCTGGAGAATGGAAAAAATTGAAAATTCTATTTAAATTTACAGAAATATTCTCAAAATCATTATATTAAGACCAGCTTGTTCGAGAATTATATTTAATTGGCGAGCACAAATATAAATATAATTGGCATTTTTATATTTTTCTTTGATTTTAACATTTACACCTCGATCACATCAACGCATAACTGAAGCATTATCGTATGTTTTTGCGCTAAGTTTATCGGAATCTTTTTATAAAATCAAATCAAGTTGCTGCAAAATACATTGTGGAAAACCATCTTCGTCTTGTTTGTTTAGGTTTCGAAAAGCCCTATAATCTTTTGCGTACAGCCCATTTAATTCATACCATAAAACCAAGACTGTTTGAGTTTGTGCAAATACGTAAGTTATTTTGTCTGCCATGAGAGATAAAAATGAGGCGTATTGAATCTCTTTTACAATATATTCTCGGTACTCATCAAGTATGCATTAAAAATCTCATTTTATACAGTCTTTTAAGTTTCTTTGAAACAAAATAAAAATATGCTTAACAGAGTAAACCTAACCCACTAAGTTTAATATTCAAACGTGTTTTTCTGTGAAGCAATATTAATGACATGTTCCCATTTTACAGATAACTTCTCTCATAAGAATAGTCGTAGATGCATTTAGTTTTCACATTCCTTAAATTTGTCAAAAGAAGAATAATGAACTCAACCACTTTGGTAACCGCGTGGTCTAAGGCGCTACTCTTATAATATACTAGACTGCCAATAACGGGGATATCGTGGTTAGTTCCCTGTCGAATGTACTGAGGGTGACTTTTCTTAAATGTTTTTCCACCATCTTTCACGCAAATGCAGTTAAACTACCTCTAAATTATACCTTACTCATCCCTAACCCATTAGCGTAACAAATATATAAGTGAATAGCTAGAATGAGTAGTAAGATGTGATGCTAAAAAATAAAATGAAATCTTAACCATTGCTCCCCTCCCTCCACCTAGCTTTCCTCCTCTCTCAATGTAATGGTCGAATCAAGTTCCATTCAACCGCGATGTATGTTTACTGTTTACACCCAGTTGTATTAGACAGTGCTTTGCTCACTGATAAGATAATGTGATGGTAGGTAATTTAACCGGTTCCCCGAAAACATTAACAGTGAAAAAACAAGTTCCATCGTGACGCAATGATTACTTTTTGTAACGACTTAGATTGTAATAACACTCACCAACTGGGACAGCCCGCTCTCACAAGGTCAACACGCGGCACTAGCTCGACCACCGACCGCCGCTCTCGCTAAATACAACAACCTGACTGAAGCCGCGCCTAAGCCTGCCTCCAGCGGAGCTCGACCACGTGGTCGGCCAGCAAAGAAAATGGAAAGAAGAGTTCCGCTTCCGCCTTCGCGGAGCTTCGAGACGCTTCGACGCCCGTCCCGAACTTCCCCTTCCCCCTTGTTTGTGATGTTCTCCAACCTTCCCTTCCTTCGATTTCTCCCCCTTTCTGAGAGTTATATTTTGTATATATAATAGTGGCACCGGGATCTCACTTCACTTACTACCCCACCGGCTTGAGGACAAGAGATGAGGACGGCGACTTGGTCTTGGGGAATATTATCATCTTACCAAAATTACTATTTCGGCGTCATGGGGGGAATTCTTTCAAAATTACTATTTGGACTTTGTTACTAAATTATTTTGATTTGGAGTTTGAAAATGCTACGCGCTTATCGCGGCTGGAAGTTAGACCGTCGCTTTCGCCACCACTTATATTCAGGGTCTGAACCCTACTTATCTTTAATTTATATTTTTGCCAATATTAGTTTTTAACTAGAGATTGTCTGGTCCCGAGTTCAAAACCCGGCTTATGTTCATTTCAAGTATAGCGGTATCTGAGCTCGACTTTGTTCGCCAAGTCAGATTTCAAGAGTTGATATGTTACGTAGGTTATTATTACATTGTGGCCTTGCGACATTGCTATGACGTCACGTTTACTACGGGCGTCTGTAAGGAGGTTATATGGTTATACTAGGGTAGATAATTGTAACGCGAGAGTAACCAGCTATACCATTCCCCTTGGGGTAGGAACTATTCAAGTTAGCGAAGTAACCAGAGAACCAGAAACCAAAGACCATGTCACTGAGATCCCGGACCGTAACTTTTGATGGGTTTAATGTAACGTCATTTAGTCTTGAGGAGGTAACGTGTATGTTTACCTTTTAATGTAGTTGATTTCCGTGTTGGACGGAAAAGCGCGCTTCACGCNGATCCCGGACCGTAACTTTTGATGGGTTTAATGTAACGTCATTTAGTCTTGAGGAGGTAACGTGTATGTTTACCTTTTAATGTAGTTGATTTCCGTGTTGGACGGAAAAGCGCGCTTTACGCGGTATTGAATGTTTGCATCAGTTTGTTATTATTTTTGACTCAATAAAATTATTATGTTCAATCAGGTAACTCTTTTACCTAATTTACTGCCTCTCTCACCTTATAGATATTAAGGGGGGGGGTTGCATTTTTAAATTCACATAATTAATGTACACATTTAATTATAAGCCTTTGTGTTTTAACTATGAATTGTTAACTGTACGCAATACATTGTTTATTTATAGCTCAGCACTAAGCTTTAATTAATATAAACCTTTTTAGAGATATGTAAACTCAAGATAAAATGATGCAAATATGTGATATACCACCTGTGTATTTAATATTTGCCTGATAAAACACTTTTTAGCTTCCAACATAGAAACTAAGAAACAAACATTTAAACTATAAAACAGGAAACCGTTTACTCATGTGTATTTTACTTTTTCATATCTAGATAAATGATTGGAGACAGGGATAAAAAGTTTTGGACTCAATATTATGATGAATCTTTACGTTTTATGTGCATATGAACCCTGAAAAGTAGATTTTATAATCATGTCTCTCCCAAAGTCTGTCCATCGCCACAGATCTGAAACGGTTTGATGGATATTTTTTTCCAAACTTGATAAACTAGCATTTGCCCACGGCTTTACTCGCATTTAACAATGCATCAACATATTCGACAACTTCAAATGATAGAAAAGAATTATTTTAAAGCAGTGTTTTAAGTGCGAGCGAGGATCCACGAATAAACACTGACACACTCATATCTACGGATGTGGTATCGAAATAAAAGTATCAATACTGTAATCATTAAAAGTATAGAAAGAAAAATATCGATAACTGTAAGTATCGGTATTGAAATTTTAATCTGTAAAAATGTTTTTTATCGAGTAATAATAATTTCCACTTTTGCATCATATTTGTATTTTCAAATTTATTTAAATACTGACGGTTAAAATATTTTTTAATATCTTAAAACAAATTTTAAAAGATGCTTTTTCACTATCCAACTTCTTAAAAAACGTCCATAGTTCACTTTTGGGAGGTGTCATTTTTTAACTACATTGGTCGCTTATATACTTTATCAAATTTATTATTAGCTACTGATAAATAAAATAAGGATTGACGTTGCTCCCCTTCATCTGCTTAAACAATGCACATATACTTTTCTGCTTAGTTTTCTTGGGGCACCCTTAGGTTGAATGATTTCATTGAGCCTTACAAAATCTTTTTTGTTTAGTTTGTGATGACCGTGCTCATTGATAAAGGAAGAGGTAGTACTGGTTAGCACTCACCTCGTCGTCTGGTCAGGTATTAATCTGTATTGATAAATAAAGATGAAAGAACAGCTGTTAATTATGATGAACTAAACTATATTGAATGCTATAATTGCTTCTTGCTTGTCAATCAGAAAATTAGTAAGAATTGAGAAATAGTGTAATTATATCTTCCTCTACAGACCACCCAATAAACATTTAATCTCAGCAGGGCCATACGTGAAGATAGCAAAAAAATTGTTTCTTTTGATACCGATCCAATACCGGAGTGTGAGTACTAATCAGTAAAAGTATCGAGCTAAAAAAACTAGTATCGAAAGTAAAATATTGATATTAGTTAATTATCGGTAGTTTTTTCACATCCCTACTTATATTATCTTCCGCTCCACAGACCTGCTCATATCACTTGCCATATTCGGTAGCCACCATATCACTATGAATGGTGTCACTGTTTACACTCGGTCTTTTCAACGCTACATTGCTCGTTGGTGAGATAACATGATGGTATACAGCTTACCAAGGTTCCCTGAAAAATAAAGAGTACAACAGAAGATCGAACCAATGAGTACTTTTTGAGTTTACTGATAGCAAACAGTCAGACAAATATTCCAAATATTAATTATTTTGTTTTATTATCGTCTATACTACAAATAAAAATGGAAAACTACACAAAATTTTAAATTGTGCATACAAACCTAATATCTAAATTTAAGATACAAATGTGAGTACGCTAACAGTAATTGTTCTCTTACGTGAACACATAGTTTCAATGTACTATAAAAAAAACTGTACGGAGTTCCAAAAAGACTTTCTCGCTCTAGTGTTTGAAGATAGTGGTATTTACCCAAAATTCTTAATATATGTGAAACGAAATAATATACACTAGCAAACCCAAGAATAAATTACACTATACTTATGTAAAACCTTTTTTTATGAATCCCGATTTTATATTTTATAATTTTAATTTTAAAGAATTAATGTCCTCATTTGTAAGTTTGGACCGACAAAAAAATCAATATTGGGTCCACAAGGGTCAACACTTCATGTTAAAATTTCAACTTCCATTTAAAATTATCGTAATTGTATTAGGTGTTGCAAATCTTCATGCCATCACATTGCTGATAAATTGCTAATTTATAAATGTTGAGCAATAAAAAAATATAAATATTGACTATTGAGTCTAAAATGGAGATAGATCATTGTTGTACAAACATTTCCCCTACGAGGTTTAAGGAAAAACAACTCAAACCTTTTGAGAGACTTACTTATATTTAATTACTTTATGGCATTGGAGAATTATTGCGTTAAAACTTAAGTAGTATTTCTTTACAACCAAAGTTCACAAAATTGAATTAATATATTTGCCAATATCACAGAAACGGTTGGTTTTATAAAAATATATGTCATATAAATTTATTTTTATTTTTAATAGTACTACAATTTTGCAATGAAGAGTTATTTTTTATTTCTCAAGTAGGTGAGGAGAAACGGAAGATTCTGCTTCTATAAAGTACCCTAAAATTCATTTTCATGGACAAATGAAAACAGACAGTTTATTTATAACCTTAATCAACTCTTGGATACGAATTTTAATCAAAATCATTAGAGCCGATGTAGAAAAAATCAATTTTTTTTCTCTTTTCACCCTTTACTAAACTACTCTTAATTTTGATGACGTGTGGTCTAGGGGTAAGGTGTTGGACTTCTGTGTTGAGGGTTCGGAGTTCAATCCTCGGTCTCGGCACAGATTTATCTAATTGCCAAACCCTTCCTTCACATCTGACAAGACGTGTATTAATCACAACTTGTGATTGTGAGGAATGCCAAGCCTCCACCGTGATTCGGATTCCACGTTAAACTGTAGGCCCTCCATTTCATCTCACAATCACCCTACCATTACACATTAGCGCAAGTGCGTATAATCCGAACGGATAGTAGGACGTGGTGCTAATAATAATAATAATGATAATAATAATAATACTCTTAATTTTAAGTTTAAATAGACACACAGAGATACATAATTGCAAAGATCACTTTTTAGGGTTCGGGGGGGAGGGGGGGTCATAAGACGTCGACATCCATCAACATTTCAGGCTAGATTTTTTTTTACGGCTGAAATACTTTACCTTTTGTGTTCGAAAAGTTAAAAAATGTATATTTGCGTTTGGCTTGAAAGTTATTTGCTTTATCAATATATTTTTCAAATAAAATATTTGTATTATAAATAGACCTATATATTTGTAATGATAATTAATTTCATATCTCAAAGATTTTTGGAGATATGATAAAAAAAAAGATAATTTACGCATCAGACCGGAGCACTTAAAGTCTTTTTGCCGAAGTATTGAGAGTGGTCATTTTGTTTGTAATATTTATAAACGTTAAGAAATTATATTTAATCAAAATCGTTAGAGCCTATTTAGAGAAAATCGACTTCTTTTCTTTTTCCATTCAGAAGACTACCCTTAATTTTTGGGTTAGATATGTAATTACAAAAACCCCTCGGGGCAACCCTATGAAAATCCTAGATACTAAGTTTTATCCTGGTCGGTAAAATAGTTTTTAGCCTATAGTTCGAGGTACAGACAGACAAACAGACGGAAATTCAAAAACCACTTTTTTTGATTCGGGGGATCATGAAACGTCAAAATTCATCAAAATCTCGAGTTAAATTTTCTTAAGAATCACAATATTTTTTCTATCTGTAAGATAGCGAGAAAGTAAAAATCGTTTTGATTTACCATCAAAGAAACAAAACTAAATAAATCTAATTTTTAGGCAAAATTATAAAATAGCCGAAAAAATACATAAATGTAAGATATCACAAGCAACCAAACTGTAGCTGTTACGTGGAGGCACTGTTGCAGCAAACAACAAAACATATATATATATATTATATTATATTATTTACCAATCAACTTTATTCACTTCACTTCATTATAAATAGTCGTTTTCTAACTATGATATGAGCACTGTATGTTATGCATTGTTTACTATTAATTAAGCACTATGCATGAATATAACACAAAGATCAAAGGACAGGTGATCATTTATCTATGTGTATTTTTAATTTGTGAAAAAAGCACTATAATAATTTATAACGTATAATATGAATTAATAAAATTACAGAAGACATATCACCAAAACACTCGTTTCCAAAGATATTTATAATAATAATAATAGGTACGGTATATGTTTGTTGATAGTTTCAAACCCTTGGTTGCCAAGGAGATTTGCAAATAAGATGTATATAATAAAAGTTAATATAATTGTAATTTTACAAAGTTAAAACTTAAATTAATGTAATGACACAGAAATTTTGTTTCGTTCGAGACTGCTTCGCTAGCTGATGAGATATCGAGATAGTGTATAGCTTACTATACCCTGTATTCTTAAATTTGAGGAGTAAAACAGAAGAAGTCCCATCTTGATCCGCTGAGCAGTTTTGAGTTTATTGAAGACGTAGAAACAAGCACACGAAATCTAACGGGCAAACAGTTTTATAGTTGTATATAATCCATACTCAGCAATAATATTAACTACACAAAAATTCAAATATTCAAACTTATTTAATAGTTTTATTAAATGTATATATTGTATTTTTAAATTATCTTCAAATGTTAACTGTTGATTTTATACCTAGGATTATTGTTTACCAAACCTCAATAAATCGTCCAACTTGGTTAACCAGATAATTTTGACAGTGTTTGAGTGAAGCTCTTATTTTTTAATAGAGATATTACATCTATATCCTACTCATATTTGGTACCATGAATATTTATGAAAAATGTATTTCGTTAATGTAGTCAGTGCAGCTTATGCAATTTTCATAAATATTGAGATAGCTCTGTATTGAACTTCGATATTGGGTTACCAATTGGAAATAAGTCTGACTACCAAGGCACGAAAATATGGTAAATTTTCGATAATTGAATATTGAACGAGTCAATTTATCGTAGACATGAAAGGTAATTTATTTTGTATGGTAAATGCTAATACACAATACTGACTCTCTTAACTAACCTATATAGGCTAATTCAAAAGGTTAGGTCAAAACTTTTAAGGTGGAGTGCTAGTGAGCACGATTTTAGTTTATTAATCTTACAATTTTTATAGCATAACATTCTTGGCCAAAATAAATCAAATATTTCTTCTATAGAAAGAAACGAGTTTAGTTTTATGCACATACTAATCTCAACATTTCTTGAATATCTGTCATGAGTATAGCGGCATTTGTTGACCAACTTTTTAAATAAGGAGAAAAAGTTGTCATTACATTCCAGGACACCTTTGACAGATATTCAATAACTGTCAAGATTAACATGTGAAGAAAACTTAACTCTATGTCTCTATAGTAAAAATATTTGATTTGATTGGTCAAAAAGTTTATGCTATAAAAACTTCAAAAATACCGCCCTAAGCTCACGCTCACTAGCACTCCACCTTCAGGAGTATAGAGGGACTCAGGTATAACAAATTTGAAACAGGAGTTCACATCCACCGACGTCATCCTGAGTCGTTTGAGGCCATTGAAAGTGGACGTTACTTCCTGTTGCGCCAACATTTGCTGACGTGAGATAAGTGGCACATCTTGTAACCGCTAAAACGCCTTTTCTTCTAGAAGGATTTTGTAAATGTTTCCAGTCAAACGTGGTGGCAGGAGATAACCTCTGATCACAAAATCACCGATGAAATCCTCCCATCAATTCACAGTGAATCTCTCGTGGTGGTTGCGAGCAACAGTAGCATGGGGGCTCTGTTCAGCCTAAATGTGCCCGTTAAGGCAATTGAAGAAGCCATTTCTGGGGAATTATATTTCATCCGTGAAGAGAACTTTGATCAAAAATTGGGATCATTCAGACAATGTTGCTAAATCCACTGATGATGTATGCGGATATGAGTGAAAGTTAGACTCATTTTGTGTACTTCAAGATTAAGCTAGTAGTGGAATAACAAAGTTACCTTATCTCAGCGTAATGCTATCAGACTTTCCCACCTTCGATGTTCTCGTCTGACTCAGAATGACTTCGGAGGACATGGACGCCTATTGGAAAATCGTTCTTCCTGAGTCTCTCTGTATGCACCATAAGTTTTGAACTATTATTTTTAATCATCCTGTACATTATGTGTGGATATGAAAAAAAATATCTTTTCATTAATATATATTTTGGGAGAGTAAAAACAGAACCTTATAATAAAGTAGATTAAATTATAATTCATTCCTGATAAAAAATTGTTGTGGTTTTAGTAATTACTTTATCAGTAAGTGATATTAAAGTTTATATATAGAGATTTGAAGAGCACGTGGTTCTAATGTCAAGCTCATGTATTCTGGTTTGTCAGCAAGGGGGATGGATGATGAGGATCAAATTCTGGTAACATTTTTCATAAATAGTTATCCAGTCTCCTTCCACTTAAATGCGTGGGTAAATTTCCTCTAAGTTCTACCGTCATCATTATTGGCACATTAATATTTGTGTATATAATCCGAAAGGGTGATAAAGAGGCGGTGATAAAAAAACTTGTCTTGGATTCAAGCGCTAAGTATTTAGTAACTAAGCTGTCCCATTTAACATACACATATCTCCCTTACAAGATTTTACAACAGTACGTTTAATCTCATGGTTATTAACTAATTATTCAAAGAGGGAAGAAAATCAACGGTGATAAATCGAAAATTGAAAAACCACCTCCAAGTTCAACCAAATGAAAATCAAATTTCAAATTCTCACCTTCACAATAAGTGTTGCTAGCTTGACACGCCTTAACCACGTATCCGCTGGTATACATAGCTACTTGCCCATTAGATCTGATAAAAACATACTTTTGCAGTTTAAACAAAGCCACAACCTTGCTCAAGTCATCCAGGGTGTTAGACTTTAGTTATATTTGGTCTCCGTTAGCGGGAGGCTGTAATACGAACATCAGCCATGTACACTGATGATTGGGTTACAGTATTTATATTATTATTTTAGCACTGCGTCTTACCATCCATTTGGGTTATACGCTTATGTACTAATTAAGCTAGTGGGTTAGGGGGTATTAAGGTTATGTTTGAATGAAGTATACCCTCATTTGCGTGGAGATAGAGAGTGTAAAACTATATTGGAAAGACCACCCCTAGTATACCCAACCGAAATTAGAGAACCTCTATCTTCCTGTCATCGGCAGTCTTGTCTACTGAGAGAGTAGCGCACTAGACCATGCGACCATCGAAGTGTGTCTGTTGCTTGGTGTTTATAAATGGATCTTTATTTTTTTACCATCTTATATCCCCGATAATATTGGTACATTTTCTTTGTACCCATTATACTTAGAGAAATCCGATAATACTCTTTTTTTTTAAAAAAAAAGCTCTTATTAAAATTAAAACTATATGCTGAAAGGCTTTATTGGTGTAGAGCCTATATGGAGTTTTGAATTAAATTTATCTATTTTTAAATTTAAATCCATTTATATTTTACTTAGTATTAATATGTTGTCCCAAAATAATATATAGCTATTCGAAAATATTATAGTTTTGTATTTAAAATATACTATTATATGTATTGAAATGTTGAAGATTCGTAAGTAAAATCTAGATAAAAATCAATAAAAATGTCTAGGGTATTTTTGTAACAGTGAAAATGTTAAGTAATATACCCGGCAATATTTATTTTTGAGAATCATGAAACCAATACTAAGTCTAAATATTATAGAAAATGTACGAGAAATTACTAGAATGTGATGATTTTAGGTAATCTTAAATTGAGAGCTTTATTTTCATGAACATTGTGATAAGATAACAATTGCAGCTGTATAATGATAATACCTAACCATATTTAACACTAGTTTTTCTGCCAAATAAAATGCCAAAATTATCATTCGTACCCATTTATCATCTTGATATCTTTGCCGCTAAATCTTGGAATGAAGAATGTTCATAAACGAGATTATTAGTATTTCGTCTCTTAAGATAAGCTGGACTATCGATTAGAATCTCAAGACACTACTATTTTTACAGGCCTGTAGACAATGCATTGCACCAACTAATTTCCTACAATTTCCCCTGTCCATAGCCAGTTCTCTGAATCGAAGAGATCGAACTGCGTCCAGAAAATTGTTTTGGGATCATCAGGCGTGTAAGGTATGTACTGATCTGCGTCCTGCAACTATCAGACTGACTCGAGGGTGGAGTACCGAGTTTCGTCCAGCCGAGTACCAGCTGTCTAACTCTAATACTAGAGTCAAAACCAGCTTCACGATCCTGTCTACTGATCTATAGGTACCGGGTTCGATTCCAATCTGATACCAGGGGATTTTTCTTGGAAGGGGAATAATTCTCATGGTCACAAAGGTTTGGTCATTTAGGCTTAAATTAAGTTAATATCTTCCTTGCTTTACACCGTCAAATTCACCACCATCATACTCTCAACTCTGATATTCTTTTAACACCCCCTATCTTATTTATTAACAAAACTCGTTTTAAATCATTAGTTTTGTTGTGTGACATAATTATTTTTAAGTTGGTAGTCTTAGTTTTAGCCATATTTTGCTTCAAGAACTAAATGTTTTAATTACTTACTACCCGACATCCAAGAACGTAATTCCTGTATACATGTTACCCATATTGGCATATACAAAATAGAAATACACAGTTCAGTTTAATCACCTCTAAATTTACCATTAAATACATTTTTTCGTCAAGAGGGATGCAGTTTGTTTATAACCAAAGATCAACACACTTGTGATTGTGAGGCTGTAGAAGAACCCCCTCCCCCCCGCCCTCCTTTGGAAAGGATTGGTGAGGATAATTATTTGTTTTCTAGTTAAAAACGTGATTCTGACAGAATATGTCAAAATTATTACATTTCACAATCCACAATAACTTCCCTCATGATTTTGGAGATCCTGTATTTCTTTATATGTTTCAATATATTTCTGCATTTTTTAAGCTATCTTGATTTTAAATCATCTTTTAGATTATGCTGGTTGCCTTGGACTAAAATCTCAGTCTTATATTTTTCAACCATGAAGAACTATGACCAAAAAATTTGGCCTAAGTATCATAAAACTGATTCAAAAGTAATTACAGTGATCAGTAATGCACCTGAAATATTTGTGGGAAAGGATCCACATGGTATTCTTTAGTTATAAGATGACACACACGCTCGCCCTTAAGACCTGAACACGATATAGGGTGAATGCGGTAAGTGTTCCCTGATTGCCAATAAAGCAGCCATCTCACACTACGAGATCTCATGACATCATACCGCTTCACATCAACATAGTACAGTGAAAGAACACCTACATTCGTCCAGGAAATAGGGATATATAAAGAGAGAAAGTAAAATAATTCTATCTGACACAAAATTTAAATTGACACTGTGAGCTTATATCAAACCCTAAGATTATTTTCGTTTATATAATAAAGCATAGAACTATCTGCATCGGTCCATTGAAAGGGACCATAGAAGTGATAGCATTCAAAAACAATAGATAATTTAGTGATAGTTAAATCTTTATAAAAACATACTAAACTAATGACATTAAAAATATGAATAAATATTTTTAGTGGGCCTGAAGTATATATATATATATATATATATGGTCCCGGTGATGCGCTTTTAAAGGTTGAGGAGATCTCCAAATGAATTAAAAGGCCATACATAGATGGCACACTCAGATTATTAAGTTTATTCAAATTGGTAATTAAGGTGCCTATTACCAATAAGGATTCCCTTAACAATACTAACTACTTAAGAAGAAATAAAACTCATGTAGGACATACTAAAGTCTAAAGTCCAATAAAATGCAGAGTGTACAAATATCCCCTTAAACCTTTTCTCGACACTGAGGGTGTGAAACAATAAAAAGAAAGACTCAACTATCAGAAACCGCTCTATAAGAGAAGTTCCCACAGTCCTAAGTCATTAAGGTGGTCAAATCAACTGTATTGATAAAGGTTGAACCATTTTTTACCAAAGAAATGTTCCATAGACCTCAACAGCCATTGAGGACAACATAAAGCCATAGGACACTAAAATCTATAAATAAAGGTGCTAGAAAAACACACATACTGAATCTTAAAGACACCAAGCTGTGATTACTTTGAATTAAAATGTATACACATCCTTGTCCAGGTAATTAAGTAAAGTTATCTACATACAATTCACATACACGCGCAGTGTTCCAGAAACATGAATCAATACCCTGAGTGAGTGAGTGAGCTATAAGGTAATTACTATATATATATATCCAGATACTCCCTGCATAGCTAATAGAATTAAAAATCGGCATTACAGCCCAAAGTTAATGAAAGTCGATATTTTCCCATACAATAATCGATTCACCTCAGAACACATGATTAGATCGATATAGTCTTTAATCGATTTTTATGAATCAACTACCAGATATAAATAAAAGATTCAAATATATTTGTTCATAATATTTACCAAAAGGCCGAAAGAGAATTTAGAAAAAAGATATAGAAGATTATATATATAT